>PYXC01000001.1:4347500-4380000 GCA_015244755.2 Tenualosa ilisha
GTGTGTGAGAGAGAGAGAGAGAGAGGAGAGAGAGAGAGAGAGAGAGAGAGAGTGAGTGTGTGTGTATGTGTGTGTGTGTGTGTGTGTGTGTGGTGTGAGTGTGAGTAGGAGAGAGAGAAAGAGGGGGGGGGGGTCAATAGGGGTCTTCATTCAGCAAATGTGATTTGAATCTAACAGACACTAAAGGACTAAAGGAGAAGCTTACCACTTAAACAGAACAGATAGTCTCAACACTTGACACTTGAAGCAGCCTTCAATACAGAAACACTAGATGGTAAAACTGTAAAACTGACATACAACACAATCTTCACACCAAAAACAAAACACACAACACAGTCTTAACACTAAGAAAAACAACACACACCACAGTCTTACAGCGATCGTTCGGCATCATTTCAATCATGGCCCTGTTGAACACGCTTGCCGAGTTCTCCAGGAAGGAAAATTAGAATTTGGAACAATGTAGACCAAATAGAGAACCGCCAGCTAACACTAAGCGACTGGTACCATGAGTAACAAAAGTGAAAGTGAAAAGTGAAAATGGTGTCACCGAGTTAGCATAAGCTGCGTATTCGCTATTCGGTCTATGTTGTTCCAAATTATTTTGTTCTCCTTCCTATCGTCATAAAACAGGGCTATGATTAAAATGACGCCGAACTATTACCTTCACAAAAACAAAACGAACACACAACAGAGACTTGAAAAACACTAAAAAACACTGTACTGCCTCAACGCTGAAACACTGCTTAGATTTCAACACAAAAACACAAAGACAGCCTTCAATACTGATAAGACTAGACAACACTCTGTCAACACCGAAAAACTCAACCCACTGCACAGGCTGAGAAGTTTCTCTCCTCTCTCCAGGTCCCAATGGACTCAGCCTCCATCTCTTTGTGTGTCTACACCCTTTCCAAGGGCAGATCGCTCGTCAATCAACCCCTGCTCACCCGCCCGCCATCCCCTGGCACCCCTTGAGATGGCATCATTTACACCCCGAGGATGGCGGGAGGGATGCAACCTCTTCCCCGGGTTCTATTTTGGTTCTCCCCAAATGCCAAGCAAACAGCATGAGGCTGACAGCTCGGAGATCAACACTTCCCCTAAAAAATCAATAGAGGACTCTTGAAATGAAAACAACATCTGCTCAAGCCAAAGTGATTTACGGCCTATATCTCCCTTACGCTGGCATCCCTGACATAATTAGGACTCTAAACAAATGTCTCCACAAGCTAATGTACTTTACCAAATTATTAGGTGGTGTTTAGCTGTGGACGATAAATGGAATAATGTGGAAATCTTTATTTTTTACATAAGCATATGTAAAACATGTATTTGCTCATAGTGTGTGTGTGTATGTGTGTGTGTGTGTCTGTGTTAGAAATATGCTGTGACAAGAGTGGGCCGTAGGAAGTGGCTATGAACAGGATTAGTTCAAACTACATGTAGCTTGTGGATATTTCAGTCCATGTCTGTCACAGTAGAGTGACTGAGAATGAGGAGAAAATGAATAGTTTCTCCGGAAAAGTAAAAAAGAAAAGAAATGAAAAAAAGTCTTTTCTGAGTTGTGTACAGCGAGTTTTATGAAAATAGGCACTCTTGAGTCTTCCCTGCCAATAACGCCAAGCACACAGTATTTCCCGTCTCTCCAAGCTAATCAGCACTAACTCTGGTTAGCAGGCCTTTTTCCATCTCCCTGACTCACATCTGATTAAAGCACAGGCAGCACAGAGCACATTTTAATGAGGCGCTATAGAACACACACACACACACACACACACACACACACACACACACACACACACACACCTTTTCCATACGCTCTTATGGCTACAGCCATCTGAAGTGTATCGTACTAATTTCTGTTTCGATTATGACTTCAACTACGTTGCACTGTGCCAGGCTTCTTTTGGACCATCTCCCAAACTGGGCCAAAGCTGGGCCACTTCTGTCTCAAAGATGCTGAGCAACCACCATTTGCTTTTTAATTGGCTAATGGGCTCTGTGCACGGAAGACCTATAGTTCCAGAAAGACTTTCATTCAGGATGGTCATTCTTTTTGTGAAGTATGGTAGGCTAACGTGATATTAGGATTTAGTATTAGTTGTATAGTGTAGTTATACTACTTTACTAACCAATAACCTAACTAATAACTCCCTAACTCTCTATGCTCCTCGCCATTTCAGGGTGCATTTTGTAGTTAGCTCGTAGCTATAGTCTCATCGCACAATTGTTTACCAACGTAAAAAGCATATTACCAGAAAACAAACCTGAACAAAAGTCCTTCTGGGACTTTATGCCAGCCGTGCACAGAGCCCATTTATTGCTCAGTGCAACAGTCTATGTCTGTAGACTATGGTAAGAGCAGGAGAGAAGCATCTAATTGCAGAAGGGGGCTTTTCTCCATGAAAGTGTTCAGTTTTAAAATCTGTGTGTTTCCAAACGCCATTCTGCGTTTGAGTCTGCAAGCTTGCGTCTGTCTTAAAAGGATTCCTGACTGGTAAGACATGTTAGCCTTGCTCGACTGACGGTATCAGATAAATTTAACAGAATTTAAAAACACTCAAAATGCTTCCTTTTTTATAACAACTTCTAAAATCCCTTAATTTGCAGAGCTTGTAGATAGCCATCGCGTTCATGTCTCCATGCTCTCTGGGTAAAAAGTGACTTCACCTGGTTAATATTGATGGTGTCTATGTGCAACAACAGCTTGGACCTTGATTAGCTCAACCAGGTGATGTCACTTTTTATGACAATGGCAGTTTACAAGTGAAAGGATTTTCTAAACTTTTAATAAAACCAAAATCATTTTGAGCGTTTTAAAATCATGTTGATGTAGCTGACAAAAACATCAGTCTCATCAGTCTTATAAGGCATACATTACTAGGCAGTTACATGACACAGATTTGGCCAATTAAAGGTTTGGAATTCCTTGTCAGTTTAACATTGAAGGTTTTTAATCTCCTTTCTACGTTTACATATTCTCTCTCTCTCTCTCTCGCCACCTTTTATATTTGCTCTAAGAAGTCAGGGCAACTTGGGCCCAACTGGGGTGGACTGGACTGGACTGGCTACTCTGCTCTGGTAATGAGGGGAGACGGGACAGGAAAGCCAAAGTTCCCTTTCCCTGCACGGCACACACACACACACACACACACACACACACACACACACACACACACACACACACACACACACACACAGAGTGAGAGACCCTAGAGAGAAGCAGTCCATGAAACTCTAAACTCAGGGACTCAGGGGCAAGGACTCACTCTAACTGGGCATTGTGAAAGTGTAACATTGTGTGTGTGTGTGTATGTGTGTGTGTGTGTGTGTGTGTGTGTGTGTGCAAGCTCCTCTTCCTAAAACATATCAACTGGCAGCCATCACTGTCCAGACTGGTTTGTGTGTGGCAGCAGGCCTGGAGGTAATAGCACACCAACACACCCACTGCCACTTCTACATCCTCTGCGTCAGCAACACTGGGCTAAGCACCACAGGGAACACATACAAACATACCTCTCTCTCTCTCCTTTTCTGTCACTCTAGCTTCCTACCTCCTTCCCTTTTCTAAGCTCCCCTCTCTCTACAGATTTCTCACTTTCTTTTTCTGAGGTCCTTCACTCCCTCCCTCTCTCTGTGTCTGGTAGTCTTTTCACTGACTGGTTCACATTGATACACAATATACTTGCAAGGACAATAGAGCCGCTGTTTTTTACTCTCCCCCACCAGTAGTAGAGAGGTCTGTCTCTATAGAGTTTCATATAGGCCGGAGGCTAGTGCTTTATACCAGACACCCCACTTAATCTCCCAGCAATATGGTCTACAAGTGCATATAAGTGCCTAGACTATGGCGTCCCACTTTAGTCTAACTGGCCCCACCATTAGTCTCAATATGGACCAAAAATATTGCAGCCATATCTGATGCACGGACAGCAACATTTCTCATCATCTCTTTCCTTTGGATTAGTTTCAAAAATTACATCGTAATCTAAGAATGAAAATCAGATCTATTTGCTGTAGAAGCAATGGACATTAAGCAGTCATCAATCCAGTGGGACTGCACTACACACATTATAGACATTCTAGAACCCCACCCTATTGTGGTCTATTTCTCTGCTACACAAATGTATTGAGGGTTAGTACTGTATAGGTTTACACATGTCTTTGAGAACTCCACTGTACTGACTATTAGTCGTTATCAACCATATTAAACTTCAGGACAGAAGAAAGACCCTTTTTCCGGTGAGCTTACCGTCATGGCCAGGAGTTTGCCGTAGGTGAGGTGAGCGGGGATGTGGTCCGGTTTGGCCCGCAGAGACTCCCTGTACCAGTGTTCAGCCTCGGCAAGCTTGTTCAGCCGCATGTAGGCCTCTCCTATATGAGGGGGAGGACAGGGGAGGGAGAAAGGAGCAGAGAGGTCAGATCAGCAGAGGTCAAACGTTATGGAAGCACACATCTCACCATTGTTTTCCACCGACACCCGACACCGGATAGGGGCCAGTCGTTACCCCAGAACCGACCCACTGTGACTCCCGCCGGTTTTTGAAAAACTACACCCAAATCCTTCTTTTTTCCCTCCTCCTCCTCCTCCTCTTCCTCTCCCGTACCTTCAAATTCAGCCAGCGAGGAGATTTCAAATGACAGAACAACCGCCTGACCCATGAAACATGTTTTCAAAGCAAACAGCTACTCTTTGAGCCAAATCACCTTTTCTGGCTTCTTGCTTTCATTTGGGTTCTCAATGCGCAAAAGTTGCCTAACCGAGACAGAGACAGATATAGATAGATAGAGAGAGAGAGAGGGAGAGAGAGAGAGAGAGAGAGAGAGAGAGAGAGAGAGAGAGAGAGAGAGAGAGAGAGAGAGAGAGAGAGAGAGAGCTAAAGAGAGAGCTTGAGCGAGGGAGGGAAGTGTGTTCATTTTGCAGGTAAAACCTATCTTCAAATGCCAGTTGCCCCAGCCAGTCAGGCTGATAAATATAATTGCTGTTCAAGGAGCTGTGTATCCTTGCATGCTTGTCTGCGTTCACAAGATACATAATACGACTCGCGCACCCACGTGTATGTGCTTGTGCACTGTAGTGTGAAGAGTTTGTTGGCAGAGAAAGCAAACAAGGACAGGAAAAAAAACCCAAAAAAAAACAGGTCGGTGAGTGCCCTCCTCAGCAGAACCCGGTGCCAATACAACCCGAGATGGCCAAGGAGGCCAGCACAGGGATTTCTCTCACTGTCTTTGTGTGAGAGAGAGGACTACGCAGAAGAAGAGGGACCCAGGTAGTCACTTATTCATACAGGAAATCCCATGGACTATAAACAGAGGAGGTCTGATTCAGGCCTGTTCCCAGCACATGTGATAGAGAGAGGATGTATGTATATGTGTGGGGTGTGTGTGTGTGCGCGAGAGAGAGAGAGAGAGAGAGAGAGAAGGAGGGAGAGGGAGGGAGGGAGAGAAAGAGGGGAAAAAAGTTGGTGTGATGGGGTGGGTGTCACAGTGACGAGAGTGAATCCCCCCCACCCCCACCGCCCCCCCTATCCCTACTGCTGACGCGCCACACATCACCTGATCCCTCGGACCATTCACAGACCCCTCTCTTCTCCTCACCTGCCAAAACACTTGGTCTCCCACCAGGCTGTTATGAAAGGAATCGGACAACACAGCTACTTTTTTTAGAAAAAAACCCCCACATAAACCAAAACTATATTTGTAATGTAATTATCGCAGCAGTAACATGGGGACATGACAGGGCTAACATTTCACTTGAACTTTAGAAGCGTCCGGATGTGTGCCCACCCCCCTCCCCCAACACACACACACACACACACACACACACCACACACACACACACACACACACACACACACACCACACACACACACACACACACACACACACACCCATGCAAAGTGTCAGTTAAAGGACATGTAATATCCACAGAAGGACCGGAGTATGCACATGAAGGGGATTAGTGTAAATCATTCTCCTGATGAGGAACACGGAACACGGAACCGAACTCTCCCATCCCACAGGTGGCCGACATGGAACGCTGTGTCTCTCCCTCTCTCGCCACCCTCGGAGGGAAATCTGACTTATTTCCTCTGTTTTCAATTCAAACACACCGATAGACGATAGGGAGTGTGCTACGCCGAGGTACGCGGCGCCTGTGTAAACGTGCTCTAGTAGAGCAACTCTCATTTCCCCCCGCGGGTGAAGTGTGTTTGGTTAACGGAGTCACAGGGGTTAAAAGTGCACTGTAAAAGACTCAACATTTGTATTTTTACAAGTGTTTAAGCACGGGCGGCCTCGCCAGGATGATAAAAGCACAGAGGATTTATGAACATGGAGCGGCACTAAGGAGGGGAGAGAAAAAGTCACACAGCGTACACACACGCGCGCACACACACACAGACAACCACACACACACACACACCAGGGGTAACTAGTAAACTTTTAACATATGAACACCGGCCTCTAACAGATCAGTGGTAAAAAATTACCAGCGACAAAATCCTCCAAATCACTTTCATAATTGTCTCCTGGAG
This sequence comes from Tenualosa ilisha, assembly GCA_015244755.2. Taxonomy (NCBI): domain Eukaryota; kingdom Metazoa; phylum Chordata; class Actinopteri; order Clupeiformes; family Clupeidae; genus Tenualosa; species Tenualosa ilisha. The sequence goes on from PYXC01000001.1 coordinate 4,354,040, forward strand.
AGAAGAATGACAGTGGGTCCTGATGCTGACAACACCATGGAGACGCATCCTATTCACAAAGCATCGTTTAGCACAGAATAAAGGATGAATAAGAGAGTATAAGAGTTAGAGAGAGAGAGAGAGAGAGAGAGAGAGAGAGAGAGAGAGAGAGAGAGAAAAGATGTGCCCATCAACACAGTGGAAAATCACAAGCCCTCGGTACTGGAAATGTCATAAAAGGGAGTTTAGTTTGGCTCAGTGTAGTTTTCACTCCAAATCACTGATCTGTCAGGCTCCATCATAACTGCTCACACAAGTCAGAAACATGAGCAATGAGATTATTATTATAAGCTCAAGTAAAATGAACAGGCCTGACACCCTTTGATCAAACCCCACATATACAAACAAACACGTATACATATATACACACACGCACGCACACATACACACATGCACGCAAACACGCGGACAAATGCACACACACACAAGCGCACACACACATGCAGGCATGCACAAAGAGTCTCGCTCAGATGTGAAAATCTGTCCAAACTTTTCACCACCAGTCTGGGCATCCATATAGTTGGAGGTCAGTATGCAATCCCTTTGGGAAGCTCTTTGACCTGTGCGGCTCCCATCAAATGGAGACACCGCGCTCTACTCCATCGACCCTCTCTCACACCATCAGAGGCGCTCCACTTGAAAGTTCTGTTCTTGGACAGAGTTCAAAAGAGCCCCCCCCCCCCCCAAAAAAAAAAAAGAAAATGAAATAAAAGGCTGAGTAAAAAGCCCAAATAAAAAAAAAATAATAAAAGGAAGAGCTTCAAAGACTTCAAACACATGAGAGCATTGGTGATCAAAGACAGTGATAAGCTTATTGACACACACACACACACACACACACACACACACACACACACACACACACACACACACACACACACGCACACACTTACCCATCATATTATAGAGACTCTGAGGGGCGAATTGCTTGGGCATCTTCTGTACTGCTTCTTTAAAGACTGACAGAGCCTCCTGCAAACAGTGCACCCAAAAACACATTAGTGGGGATGCGGCAGCTTCAAAGTCCTTCTCATGTGTGTTTCATGTCATATCAATAAAACAAGCATACATGAATTTCTATCCCTTTGTCTCTCACAATCTATATTTGTGTGTGTGTGTGTGTTTTTTGTGTGGTGTGTGTTTGCCTCCAGCCTCACCTCCTGGTGTCCCTGTTCATGCAGCAGTTTGCCCAGGTTATAGAGGCAGCTGGTGACCGAGCTCTTGTGGGCATGTGGGTCCTTAAGGTTTTCGTCGGGGATGTCAGCGCACGTGAGAAAGGTGCGCTTGGCCTCGTCAGCGCGGCCCTGGTTCATTAGGATGATCCCCGTGTTCAAGTAAGCGGCTGTGCGGAGAGGGACAAGGAGATAGGGGGAGAGGGAGAGAGGGAGAGAAAGAGAAAGAGAGAGAGAGAGAGAGAGAGAGAGAGAAGAAATGGGGCTCAATATTGACATACTGTTGTGTGCTATATAAGGAGGCAGGAATTTCAAGAGTCAGATCCCTTAAAGAAACCAAGAAACATCTGCACACACACAAACACACCAGCATGCATGGGAAACCCGTACAGAAATAAAAATACAAAACAACATGAAGCTATACAGCTGGTTCTATAAAGAGCCAAAGAAGGAAATATACTTCCAAGCTTTGTCAAAACCATAATTGCATCTAATGCCTTACAAAGTAGAGCCACTTTGAGTGCTGGTAACAAATAGCATAAATATACACAGTATTCCATCATGGCTTTCTCCTGCATGGTGTAATTAGGCTCAGGGGCCCTGAGCTGAGGGTTGCCTGCCTGCCTGGATCGACAGTTGGCATTATAAGCCATAGGGTGTGCGTGTGTCAGTGTGTGTGTGTGTGTGTGTGTGTGTGTGTGTGTGCGGGCGTGCACGCGTGTGTGTGGGGTGTGTGTCTGTGTCTGTATGTATGTACGTATGTTTCGGGGCATCTGCACTCATCTCATTCAGTCCAGTGTGCTGCCTCCTACGCATACACAGACACACACATTTGCACTTGTTCACACACACACACACACACACACACACACACACACACACACACACACACACACACAGATGCATGCAAAACCTTACACACACGCTATTCCAAATCTGACACAATTTATCTTTGATCACTCCCTCACACAAACACATTTCTCTCCCATCTGCCTAAGTACTTTTCAAGTCCTCTCATCTCATTTTCTCTGTTCTATTTTTGGAGAAATGAATAGTATTTCCTCAGTCAACTCAAGTAAAAAAGTTAAAGACCAACATGCACATCACAACATGTGGAAACAATGAAAGAGAGAGAGAAAGAGAGAGTGAGGAAAAAAGAAAGAGACAGGCTCATACAGACAGAGAAAGAGAGAGGGAATAGATAAAAAAAAAGAAAAAGAAAGGGAGTGACAGAAGCTGGGCAAAGGCTGTCTACAGAAAATAAGCACTTCACTCTGCCTCTCAATAATAACACCTCAACAGGCATCAGCATCTCTTGAATTTGCAGCCCTTCGTCTGTGGCCTGCGACCACGGTCTCTTGGCCCTCCTTTACCCAGGAGCCTCCTCTCCCATAACCAGCTGCAGTTATGACCCACTCTACTCTCTCTAATACACTCAATCACACCCTCCATCTCTCTTCAAGGCTTCATCAAAACCAATAATTATTTCACAAAAATGTATGAAATATGTAAATAGGCAGATCGTCGTTGATTTAGGCCTACAGCTCTCCAGACAGCAAAAAGCTATTTCCTACTCAGTAAACTAGATTGTATTTGCAAATGGCATGGTAATGAATTCATTACCAACCATTACACGAATCCACTCAATCATCAGGTGTCAATTCAAATGTAAAATTAAGTCTGCGCAATCAGGCAACTGGAAGAGCCCTGAACTGTAAAATCCAATCCGAGACCAAAGAGAATGCCCATATATGAGGAAGGCACCAGAAATGGTTTCATACATGGAGAAATATGACTATTTTTGGATTGCATGATTGAATCAAAGCATCTTTCCAAACAGATGTTTTGCATTCAGCCTGCCAGTTCAATTAAATATCCTAAAATACTGTATCTGTACTGCAGTAGGATCCATGGCACTGCTCAAATCCTGATATCAAAATTCACCAACAGAAACGCATACCGAATATTCCAAAATATTAAAAATATGGTTTAAAAATGTAAATGTAGACAGACATGTCATCTACAGCATATTCTGGCAGACTAACAGGATGATATTGCCATTTTACACACACACACACACACACACACACACAGGGTTTGACAGGGAAGAGTAAATGAATGAATCATGATGAATTATGCATGCAGCGGATGTGCTCATTGCTACAGCCCTGTGGGCTATGTTGTGACCTGACAAAAATACTCATTCATATGCACTCACACACACCACACACACACACGCTACACATTTTACAGTTGAACACACACACCATTACACAATCAAATAGCCATTAACACCATCACCACATATCTTCCACCACAGTGTCTTTTATCAAGTCACGCCCATCTGAAACTAAAGCAGAATGACAGTGGGTTTTCACAGGCGGTTGTGCAGAAAACCAAGTAAAACTGTTCCTTTATCTTGGTAGATCCAAAGGAGGTATGAAAGGTGTGCAAAATAAAGTGTAAAGAGCCTTTAAAAAGAGTCCTAATACATATATGTCCTGTGATGAATACAAATAGGCACAGCATAACAGTGCTTGAAACTACTGTTTTTCAATCACCTAGAAGCTTAAAACAATTATCATCATTATGCAAGGAAGCACTTATTAGCCTACACAGAGTCACACACATATATGTAGGTACGTACACGCACACACATACACACGCACGCACGGGATCACAGTTGCCATGGCAAAGTCACATTTGCGGGAGCCTGGAGTTGTCAATAAAAAGAAAAGCAGCACTTACAAGCTAGTGTTGGCCTGCTCCCAATGGCTAGCTTATAGTAGTGGAGAGCCTCCGGGAACTTGTTGTTTTCCTGCAGCAGCAAACCTCTGGAGATATAAAAGAGAGAGAGGGAGAAAAGAGAGAGAAGAGAGAGAGAGGGAGAAAGAGAGGGGGAAAATATAAAGAGAAACCACTCAGAAAGAAGGAAATGAAATGGAAGGGATGAAAGCTTAAACACTTAAAACAAACACACAAGTAAACACGCATGCAGGCGCACACACACACACACACACACACACACACACACACACACACACACACACAGTATATCCACTCAAGCCCACGACTATCAAGGAAACAATAGGTAGCAATAGCTCTGTCAACTAGGAATTATGTTGCTATGATTGGGGCATTGTTCTTGTTCCCGTACACTCACAACTAAAATAAAAATATGCCAATGCATGCATGCACACACACACACACACACACACACACACACACACACACACACACACACACACACACACACACCTCATTATCTTCCTGTGGTGTTGGTGAGGACTGAGAGAGGGCTTCACACAGCCCTGCCCTGCATTGTACCACACTATAGTCTACCATAATGCACTCCACCTCAGGCTGAAGTTTACCATAATGCACTCCACCTCAGGCTGAAGTTTACCATAATGCACTCCACCTCAGGCTGAAGTTTACCATAATGCACTCCACCTCAGGGTGAAGTCTACCATAATGCACTCCACCTCAGGCTGAAGTTTACCATAATGCACTCCACCTTAGGCCTCTCTCTCTCTCTTACCCACTCGCTCAATTATACTCTGTTTGTTCAGAAAACAGAACAAACCTGAAGCAGTAGGAGGAGTAGAGATGGAGGTGTGTGTGTGTGTGTGTGTGTGTGTACAGTGTCTCTATGTTTTGTTGTTTGTGTGTCTGTGCATGTGTATGTATGTCTATATCTGTGTGTGTGTGTGTCTGTGCATGTGTATGTATGTCTATGACTGTGTGTGTGTGTGTCTGTGCATGTGTATGTATATCTATGGCTGTGTGTGTGTGTGTATTTGTGCATGTTTACAGGGCTGCTGACTGAGTGAGTGCTAGATATGCACCCAGGAAGATGAATAAATCAATAGTTCCTCCCAGCAAAGTCAAGCCCTAATGATAAATGCTCTGTCCAGGCGAGGTCCTGTGGTGTCTGGAGGTTACTATAGAGAGCTGGACCTTTCACCCCACCTCTGGCCTAACGTAGGCACTCACCACTGCTGCCAACAGCAGCACATGCACATGATTAATGCAAATCCAATTTAATAGGAAACCTATGACGGTGGTGTGAGTGTATGTGTGTGTGATATGTCATAACATTTAAGTCACATAACATTACTACCTCAAGGGTGAGGGTGAAACATCACCACCTTTGGGCCAGGTCTGAGCCATGAGTCTAGCTGAAACAATCAGCTTATATAGTATGTCTGTTAGGCACCATCTGGATCGGGGATCAATAGTGTTGACAAGAGGGAGGACTGCTGGAGCAAATGAGCAGATTGATCGGCTTCTCAGGCTGTGGAGTGAGGCTGAGCAAGTACTTCTGCTGCTAGCTAAACCCAATCCAACACAACCTGCTTCCATACTCCCTCCACCAATAAGTAGGCCGAGTACTTGTTGACTTTAATAACATCAACAGCTGGGACTATTTCTGGGCAGAAAGGAATGACTAGACAATATAAATGATAAAATAAACAACTAAAGTTAGATGATAAACAAAATAATTCAAATAAGATTCCTTTCATAAACAAGAGTAACACTGGTGCCAACAATAGTGATAAACATTTCTAGGCTGCTGTCCCAGTCGAATCCCTGGATCGTTGCTAAGGCTACAGCCACATCGGTTGCGTTACTGAGACATTTTACCATTGTATCAGACAAGTCGTTGCTGTGTCTGGTGTAGTCTATTCATTGATTGGTGTGGAAGCTACTAGTTGTGGGATACCAGACATGAACTTCATTAAAGCTTCATTAACATAGCCAGAGTAGCCTCACTGTAATAAAGACTCTTGATGGAGTGAAGGAGTGCTGACAGCAGAAGGATGGAACTTTGCACTGGAACAAAGAGGCCTCAACAGTGCAATATACACACCTAACACACACACACACACATCCACAACCACAGACACCCACCCCCACATAAACACAGTGACACATCACACACACATATTCGGAAGACATGCTGTACGTACAGATTATAAAGCATGTCAGCCATGTTCCTGCGGTAGTACAGAGCGTTCCTGTAGGCCCGTTCCGCCTCAGCCATCTTGCCTTGGTTCTTAAGGACATTCCCCAGGTTTCCCCAAGCTGGAGGAGAGACAGAAAGACAAATGGGGAGAGAGAGAGAGAGAGAGAGAGAGAGAGAGAGAGAGAAAGAGAGAGTTAGTCACTGAATCAAGAAAAGAAGGACAACAAAACATTATTTAAAAACAAGAACAATCTGAACCCCAAAAGTGCGAACAGTGTGCAAGGCTGGCATCCTGCATAGTAGCCCTTAGGTGGTGGTGGTGGTGGTGGTGGTGGTGTGTATGTGTGTGTATGAGCTCCAGTTCCATGAAACTGGAAATTGCAAGGACTGCTCAGAGCAGTGGAAAAGCTCTATACATACAGTCCATTCACAATGTATCTCCTTTCTGCTGTTTGTTGAAATACATTGTTTGTCAAAACAACACTGCAAAGACAATTGTGCGACTGAGGATAACTGGGGATGCAATTCAAATTTGACAGAATGTTATGGAAGGTCAGGTGTGGAATACTAAATGGTCTCCTCCAATGTGAAATGCCCATTTGCCTTGTAATGGAATTAGCTAATTTTATGGGAGGAAAAATAAATTGAAAACGAAATTGGTTTGAGAATTGAGATGGAAGGAATTGCGATAACATTCTCCTCTCTGTATCTCTTTGGGACACCCTGTAAAAGTGAGCAATTTTTTCAATCTACCCTGGCAAATGAGGGTGGGGAGAAACTGACCAGTACTTCTTCTACTTCTTCTTCTAGAAGATTCTACTCTCCTACTAAGAAAGGAATTTAACTGTATTTAGATTTTAAACAGACAGTACAATCTGATCAGTTTTACGTAGATGCAGTACCGCAATGAGGCTACAAAAATAACTAAGAAAATGTTTGGTTAAATAGTTTAAAATCTCAAAAATGCACGCACATGATCACACACACACACGCACACACACACACACACACACACACACACACACACACACACACACACACACACACACACAAATATGCATGCATGTTTATGTCATCAGGTAAGGCATCCATTTTAAATGAATTCAGGCTGAAATGTTATTATGATAATAAACTCAAATTTGTGGCAACATAAGTGGCAGTTTTGACTTTCTCTGGAAGTCGGCAGCCTGTATTTTTTCACTTTTTACATGCCACAGAAGAGCCCAAACTGAACAACCTTCTCTGCCTCAAAATCCATTCGCAAAAAGGAACACAAACAAACCGAAAACCAAGATTAAAATACATCTTTTCCAGACTGCTTGGCCGAGGCTCTTAAACTTCCTGCAACCTGGACGTCCGGCCGACAGTTTGCTCCTGCATCCTGCTCTTCAGCGGCTGTTTACTGCAGCCTGTTTGTCTGTGTGCACAGGATGCCCAGAATATGCCATGTGGGCCATCACTGGCGGGCACGTTTCCATGGTGACTCATCAGAGAGTAGTCAGGATGGAAGCTAAGGGCGGTGGTGACATTCCTCTTGGGGGTGCCTGCCAGGACCTCCAAAAGCCTCCCTCCCTCACCCCCCTGCTGTCTGAGTGCATGTGTGGCAATGTATGTGTGTGTATGTGTGTGTGTGTGTGTGTGTGTGTGTGTGAGAGTGAGTGTGTGTGTGTGTGTGTGTGTGTGAGTGTGTGTATTTTTGTGCATTTGCGTGTGTTTAAAGGCACAAGCCTGAGAAAAGGAAGTGAGTGAATACGGAACGTCCTGTGTTGCAGACATTTATCGCTCGTATCACGGCAGCTCAGGAGGTTCTCACTGTTGGACAACAAACTTCACTTTCAGCTTTCCATTATTTTAATCTGGCTGCTAGCAACAATGGCCGCCAGCCAAGAAATTAGGCAAATATAAGGCTTATCAAAGGTTAACTTGCTAATTAACAGTTCCAGGGTATGAAAGAGGCCATAGGATCCCTACCAATTACCATTAATTTTCTGATGCTTTCATAATAAGAACACAATTAAAACAACAAAATCAAAAACACCCGGTTAAACAGGCTGAAAGAATTCAACTGTGCAGATAAACTGGCGTGACAGTATAATAATTATAAACTGAATTAAAGACAAACAATCTGTAACTTTTTAAACATCCTCCTCCCATACACAGATACAAAGCACCCCCCCCACCCACACACACACACACACAGACACAATATCCCCATGTTCATGTCACCCTTAAAACTGTCTGGTTGAAGAAATTTCACCTATTACATGGTTTAATTCCTGGGACTCCAATCACATCAGGTAAAAGGATTTCAATCTTCAAAAAGAAGTCTGCCTTACAAAACATCACTTATGAAAATGCCAACCAAATGCTAAGAGTCTGTGGTAGATGTAATGTTACCATATGCTGGTCTTACCTTTAGCAGGGTTTACTGTTATCCCTGACCGGTAGAGCATCTCCTCATTCTGCCAGTCCTGGTTGCGCAGCACAGTCTTGATCCCAAATAGTACCACCAGGGCGGCGCCACAGTACAGTACCAGGCTCTTGGAGGAGCGTCGACGCAGGCGGACGTACAGGGCCCTCATGCCCACGGCCACCAGCAGGCAGAAGCCCATACTGGGGATGTAAAGCACACGCTCGGCCACCACGAAGCCCACATAGAAGAAGAGGTTGGTGGCGGGGAGGAAAGGCACAGCCATCATGCCCAGTGAGAACACCAGGACGTTCTCCGTGGTGGGCAATGAGGTCCTGGGTGGTGCCACTGCAGGTGCTGTCTGAGTGGTGGTGGTGGAGTTAGTGGTGGTGGTGATGGAGGGCTTCTTTGTACCGTTCTCCACGCCAGGTGGGTGCTCGTTTTCCGAGGAGCCGTGGTCCTGGTCAGAGCCATGGTAACCATTGCCGTTGGTGGAGGCCAGCTTACCGTTGCTCACCGCTGGGAAGTGGGCCCTCCCGTTGGACTCCTTGCCCCCCCGAGTGGAAGAGGCGGAAGAGGGGCGGAAGGGCAGGCCTAGGCCGAACCAGCCGAGCACCAGCAGCGCCAAGTAGAATACCACTGTGTGGAGATTTCTCCAGTCAGCCAGGCTCCGCACCAGCGGCAGGGCGTCCATGGACCAGTCGAAGCTGAGCCTGTCTGGGCAGAGGAGCAGCCAGGCGTTGACGGCGGGTAGGTAGAGGAAGGTGAGGGTGCGTGTGAGGAGGCTGGGCGAGTCGGCCGCCGGGTTGTCTGAGTTGGAGAAGTTGGGCGGCTTGTTGCCCATCCAGTAGAGGCGGAAAGCCAGCAGCACCATCCCCCACGCAGCCAACAGAAAGACACTGACCAGCAGCTGGAGGTTTTTCCTCTGGAGGATGGACAGAGAGAGAGGAGAGAGAGAGAGAGAGAGGGAGAGAGGAATGAAATGACTGAATTAGGAACTGAAAATTGAAAATGTCAAATTAAAGGACAGAACAGTAATTTAGTAGTGCTTAATATTAGGGGGAAGGGGGCGGGGGCACCTTGAGGGGTCAGGTCTAAGCTAGTTTTCTGGTTGATTTGTGTGATCTGACTCCTGGACTGTGGAGTTTGATTCAGTTCCAGGCTGTTGTGCAAAATTAGGCTGAGGACTCTTTTCTGTGCTTCCTGACCTCCCCTGAAACCTTAGTCAGCAATACTTTGTGCTTGTAGACCTCATGTGTGGTGCGGCTGTGTGAGAGAGTGTGAGTGTAGGGGGGTGTGGTTTGTATCTGTGTAGGAGGTAGGCTGTTGAAAAAAAAGAGAATTCTGGCCATAAGTAATGTGATTCCTCAACCCTTTCTGAAGCCAATTCTCGTACACACAGCACCACTCACACACACACAAACACACACACACTCACTCACCCGTCAGATAAACAGCACTACATCAGACTGAAAGGGATCAGATGACAATGACAAGATGCAGTTAGTTTCTTTCCAGGGCACCCTCTGCGACCCCGGCAATCACTGCTAACGAACCAGCACTCTGTGCCAAAGTTACCAAAACTCTACCGCTCTCGTCTTCCACCTCAGCCAAGGAGATGACAGAAATGCATATATCACAGGCTGCTGGCACGCACGCCGCGACCTTGACGTCACACAAATTTTGAGAAAAACACGCCTGAGTCTGATTCTCGCCCCTCACCACTCTGCCTTCCTGTGCAAACTTACACAAATAAATGGTGAAATATGGCCTAAACAGCAGCCTATCAATCATCCAGTGAACCTGATATTAAACACTTTCCACCAGCCGGCATGGAAATGATTATACTGTATTTATGATGTGTTTGAATCTTTTACACATTTCTCCGTTGAGGGCTTACTTCAGGGCCTGTTGTTCCCTGCAGGGCTGCTGTTATGCGGGATATAACAGGCTTCCCCTGTCTGTTTGTCTTGGAGATCCCCCCCTCCACAAACACACACACAAACACACTCCTGCACAACGGCACACTGTTCAACATGGGTCCAGTGCTGTGAGCTAAACTAGAAAACTAGTCTTCTTATTACATTGTTATTATTACATTTCCTTCTGGTTACAAACAGGTTGTAGCAGGTCACATGACAAGGTCAGAGAGGCCCTTGACAGTCTCTCGGTGTTGTTCTGCATCTTGAAAAAAGTCTAATGCTGAACGCATTATGAATGCCGTCAATGTTATTGACCAGGGTGGGCTTGAGGCTTTGTCATCTGTGTACACATTTTCTTTCCTCGAACTGTGCAATTTTCTCCTGGCAGACACTGCTGCCTGTAACCCTCCTCCCGTTTACCATTTAAATGAAAAGTCACGGCCAACAACCAAATCCCTCTTAAATCCATTTGATCTGCCTTGCCGTCTTTGGGGGAAACGGGGGAATTTGTGCTGTACCATTCTGGCAAAGAGTGCAGCAATAGCTATTGATTTTCTTATAGTCTTTTGTCATTTCTATGATATCCGATGAGGACGGACAAGCTCCCCCTTGGGAAATCAGGATAAATAGGTCTCTCTCTCTGCGTGTGCAATCGAATTATCCATCTTGATGCTTATACTCTCATCCCCTCTGGCGAGTGCATTGAAGCAAGAACCAACAGAGAAGATCCTATAGGGACCAAAAAACACAGGCCATACCAGAGAATATTGGATTTTTCTCAAAGTGTTCCGTGTTCTCATCTCTGCCCTCATGCTGTGTTTTGCGTGTCTGAGCTGCATCACAATAGCACGGAACGTGTTAAAATGAGAAAAGTAGAAGAAGCAGAGAAAGAAAAAAACAGAACTCCCGTCTCTCTTCTCCCGAAGGGTGAAAAGGGCCTTCAACCTTGAAATGAAGGTTGGATGTGTTTCAAGAGGCTGGAGTCCACCCTTCGTCTCAATGCCTAATCTTGCACTGATGGAATTAGCACTTGGGTTCTCGTGAGCTCCCCCAAAAGCCACATTAAAAGCTGCGGGACTTGACTCGGTATAGCTTTCCACCTCTCACACGCTAATCCAAACCACGGACGAGTCTGCCGTACCTGAGAGACATCAATCTGTCAGCAGGAAAAAAAAAAAAAAACTTGAGAGGCAGAAGTACATGTAAATCACCTGTCTTTCCCAAGCCTGAGACATCTGCTCCAGTTTATTTGAGCAAAGGCTAGATGCAGAGCAGTGTTAAAATAGCTCGTGTAAAGCTGGGAGTTTTTCACAAACATCTAGAGAAGGATCCCACTATTTCTGGATCACCATAGATTGTATCCAAAAAATACGGCACTTATCAAAAAGAACCTGTTTGTGCAGGGAAAAAAGGGAGCATGAAACGATAAGAGCACACTAAGGCCTACTGAGTACAGCATTTGAGAGCTTCTGGACTCTGGTGGAATATCCTGATGGAAAGAGGTTCTTGCTTAAGAGGAAGAGGTCATAAAAAAGGAGCTCCCAATGGTGTCTTTAAATGGAGAGCTACAAAGAGACGAAAAAGGAGAGAGAGAGAGAGAGAGAGAGAGAGAGGGAGGGAGAAAAGAAGAATGAGAGCAAGAGGGTGAAGGTTCTAATGGGAAACACAGAAGCTTCATCCAAACCCCCAGCCCTGAAACCCAAACTCCCTTCAGCTTTTGTCCTTCAGTGGGAAAACTGTGGCCCTGAGCCAGAGATGAGCAGCTTGCTCTATAAACTATTCATGTCGAAAAATCTGAGAAACATGACATGGCCTACAACAAATACATTTCAAACCAGACATCAAAGCGAAGGGGCTGCACCTTGGCTTGATTTAATAAGGATGAGGTGCTGCAACCATGTGTTGCATATTTGGGCTTCACCTAACCTTGAGCACATGCGGCTTGCCAAAATCAAAATATTGCCTTTAGCACTTCACGGTAGACGTCCACTGACATGGACAGAGATGAAGCTCAAGGACAAAAAAAAACAAACAAAACAAAACAAAACAAAAAAACACGGACGGAAGCAAAAAGAGAGATCTGAACACAGTCCCACTCTTCTGGAACTCTGTGTTTTCAACTGATTTGTCTGGAAACCCAAAGGTCATCTGTCAAAATGCAGCGCTCAGGACCATTTCAACTTAGTTGGCAGAACAATCAAGCTAAATGTCTGAAGAGTGAGACAGCAGAAGGTAGAAAATGAGGAGGAGGAGGAGGAGAAGGAGGAAGAGGAAGCCTGGCACTTGACAATATTATCGGTTCCTGGTGAAGTCTTAGGCCATGACAAAACACCAATGAACAAGCTAAATAAACCTCATTCCTTCTCTGGAAAGCAAAGTCTCCCATGCCGTGTGACCAACACGATTAGCACTCACACTTGCATAATATGCTGATGGCCTCACAATAGGCCACTGTTGAGAGACTGTTGGAGCGATTGAGTTATTACAGCCACTGGGCCATGATAATCTAGTCTTTAATGAAGGGGAACAATGCACTGAGCTTTGGCTGATGTGGCGACTTCCAGGAGCAGGAGCAAGTGAGGGGAGAGAGAGAGAGAAAGTGAGATAGAGAGAGAGAACATGAGATAGAGAGAGAGAGATTTCAGTTATACTCAATTAAGAAAGACAGATTTCAAAATGAGATTGAGAGGGAAAAAGCCTCATTTTCTTTTCTGGTGAGAATAACCTTTCAGTCAGACAGAAATAATAAGAGACCTTTACCAAGCAGCCACCACAAAGTTACTTGGAGGCATTTCGCTTCTGACACATGCACGCGCATACACACCACACGCACAACACACACACACGCACACACACACACACACACACACACACACACACACACACACAAAGACAGGAATAGAGACTCTGCTCTGGTCACTAATGCCGCAAACGGCCTTGGATAAAAGGGTGGAATGTAGGTTAACGCCTCGCCCGTCCTGGAAGGCGAAGATAAGACAAACTGGGGCCACGGCAACGGCAGCGGTGACTCCTATAGGTCAATGGCAAGGCAGAGGCATCATCGTCACATCCAATCAGAGATTGACGGCAGTGAGGAGTGCGGTCGAGGCCTGGAGGGACTATCGGCCGTGGAGATTAGCGGGCTGGTGACGGTTCAAAGGACGGATCTGGCTTAGCGCGGCCGTAAACAGACTAGCGGGAGAGGAGGATTACAGTCAATGTCATCGCCACCTCCATGCACGGGTCAGCCACCTGTGAAAATGATCTGACGCTACGCTTCATGCCTTCTTCTTATACATGCACACATACACACACACACGCCGAAGACGCACTCGCACATACACACAAAAACGACAACACACAAGCACAACAGTATGTGAAAACAGATGAGCACACACACACACACACACACACACACACACACACACACACACACACACACAAGAATGGATTGCTGTACATGTGTCATGATTAGAGGTGATTATCCATTGCCTCAGCTCTCTCATCACACTCATTAATAATACCGTAATCACATTCCTCAGAGTGGGGAAAAAACAGCAGGTGGAGGTCTTTTGTTTCCTCGCCCTCTGTCTCTCCCTCCCTCTTTTCCGCTCTTCTCCCATCTCTCCCTCTTTTTTCCCCCTCTCCTTCTCTCTCCCTTTCTTTCCCTCTCTTTCCATTGCTCCCTCTCTCTCTCTGTCTTTTCCTCTCTCCTTCTCTCTCCCTATCTCGTTCTCTGTCCTTTCCTCTTTCCCCATCTCATTCTGTCTCTCCTTCCGTCTCAACTTTCTTTATCCTGCTCTCTCATTCTGTCTCTCCCTCGTTCTCTTCCCACTAAGCCTGCTATAGTAAGCATGCTACAGTCTCTGAGTTGGAGTCATGGAAAAAAATTCTTTACTTCTGCGACTTCTAGGGCATTTACCTCGATCAACACATGTATTTCTGTCACATACGCCCCGCCTATTGCGACGAAATATCCGTGAAACACTCCACACATGGTGTATGTGCGTGTTTGTGTGTGTATCTGTTGTTCCTGGCACAGAATTTAAGAGGCCAAAGGCGACAGATGTTGGACGCATCCATAAAACGTGACGTGTGTGTGTGTGTGTGTGTTTGTGTTTGTGTGTTTGTGTGTGTTTTTTCGAAAGGGAGAACGCCACAGTGGCGGTGGCAATGACATTGACAGTCGCAGCTAATAACACGCTAACCGTGTCAGTGGCCTGTCCATGCCGTCGCAGCGCAGCTTGTCACATGTGTTTCATAAACAGCACCACCCCTGCCGAGCGCCGAGAGAAGGGACAGGAGATGGCGCGCCGCATCAAAAACACATCTGCTCATGCTGCTAGGGTGTGTGTGTGTGTGTGTGTGTGTGTGTGTGTGTGTGTGTGTGTGTGAGAGAGAGTGTGCTAAGGGGGGTGCCTGGGAACGGGAGTGCTGGCGACAGCCAAGACGAAAGATGTTATGAGAAGGAAGGGAGGAGAGGAGGAAGAGAGGAAATGTGTGTGTGTGTGTGTGTGTGTATTTGTGCATATTTGTACCGAGAGACGTGAGGGTGGTGAGGTGACAGCCTAAGTTCCCAGCCAGGGGATTATAACATGCTTTACAGACAATAAAGGCAACAAGTCGTTAGCACCTTTTCAGCACGGACGGATCCCATGATGCTTTGGGAGATGAGGAGGACAAAGTGTCGCTATAGCCCATTGCTACTGATATTCACTATAGACTGCATTGTGAATGTAGTGCCATTCGTAACATACTAAAGCACTGATGTACTACATGACCCATCCCCCCACAGCACGCATAACCCTTCTACTCCATTAGTAGAAAATACCACCCAGCGCTCATGAGAAGAAAACATAGGCTAGTTCTAGAAGTTTGTGAGTGTGTGTGTGGGTGTGTGTGTCTGTGAGTGAATATGTGTGAATGTCTGTGTGAATGCATGTGTGTGTGTATAAAAGAAAGTGAGTGAATTTTGAGAAAGCTACTATGTATTCTTGCTGAGACCTAAGAATATAAGCATGCATCACCTGTGTGTGTGTGTGTGTGTGTGTGTGTGTGTGTGTATACTTCCTTGTATGCATTACATGCACGTGTACTTAGGCTTGTTTGTACTCGTGAGCTTATGGTCATGTATCTGCTACACATTACCTCTTAGTGTTGGAGTATTGGATATGTGCATCTCGACACTCTCTGTATGTGTGTGTGTGTGTGTGTGTGTGTGTGTGTGTGTGTGTGTGTGTGTGTTTTGCACTAAAACCAGCTGACTGCCTGCAGCTAGACTCATCATACCATGCCAGGCAGCTCTCCCCTCTTACAAAGTCCAGACAGGACCACCCTCTGGCAATGATGAGTGTTAGTGTTAGAGTGTGTATGTATGTGTTTGTGTGTGTGTGTGTGCGCGCGTGTGGCTATCCTCCTATGCCCTTATACCACTTCAACTCCCTGCTGATGGTCTCTGGCTTACAGCCCACAATCATACACACACACACACACACACACAAACTCACATGCTGCTACCTGGCAAAGAGACAAACACATATGTCATCTCTCTTTCTCTGTTTCTCTTTCTTTCTCCTGCCCTATCTCTCTCTCTCTCTCTCCCTCTCTCTGGGCTGCGGGGCAGGACCTCTCCCTCGCTAAGTGCCTCCACATGTGTGATGGAGCGACTGCTGCTCTAGTTACGTGTCCGGTACTGCGGCGTCACCGCTGGAGAATGAGGCCAGCCTGCGTCAGGGCCCTGCTCCATGCCTAACAGAGGCAACGGCTGTCTGCACGCAAGGGCCTGGGCCACTACACTGCATTACACTACACTCACCGACAGACAGAGAGAGAGAGAGAGACAGAGACAGGGAAAGAGAGAGAGAGAGACAAGTTAGAGACAGAGACAGAGATAGAGACAGAGAGAAGAATGGAGGAGGAAGAGAAACAGAGAGGGGAAGGAAAAAGAGAGAGGAGGAAAGACCAAAAGACCATCTAGGGTAAGAACTGAATGAGTGACGGAGAGAGTGTGAATGGAAGAAAAAATGAAAAAAAAAAAAAAAAGCGAGGGTTGGAAGGAAGAGTAGAAGAGTAGAAGAGCGCAAATGACTGAGCTAGAACCAAACCCAGACTGACAGCACCAAGCTAGCGACAGGAAGCACATTAGCCTCTCTGATCCACCCAAAGCTCCTTGTGAGGAGGCTAATCTGTAGCAGCCATTATCTCTCTGGTAAACAAACACACACACATGCTCTCACACACACATACGCTTACCTAGAATTATAGCCACATTTACAGACACACGCACACATACATACCTAAAGCCACAAACACACACACACACACAAGCTTGCTCCTAACAGCGCTCCCTGTCTGCCTCTCTTCATGGCTAAAACACACATTCCCAGTCTGTCTCTGTGGCCGCTGAGGGGTCCGGCCCAGAGTCTCTGCATGCGGGGGGGGTGGAACGCTTTCCCCCCCGCCCCTGCCGCCTGCCATGGCTGCTTCAGCATGCTGGGCCAGTCCAAGGAATTCCTGCTTTGTCTCCTTTGTCCATAATCCTGTTTAGCTCGAAATAAGTGGTTTAGCAACTCAGCAAGAGGCAAGTGAGTCTTTTTTTTCCACCCTCACCCTCCCAAACATACTCCCTTTCTCTCTCTCTCTCTTTATTTCTCGCCGTTTCTCCCCCTCTCTCTCTCTCTCTCTTCCTCCCTCTCCTCCCTCTCTCTCTCTCTCTCTCAGTCAGTCTGTTTCGTAATTCGGTTTCAATCAGTTTAGAAAAAGAAACAATTTGGTCCTTTATGAAGCAGGCATGTGAGGGTAATGTCCTGGGAGATGAGGAGTGAAATAGTCCAATTAAGGGGACACTTTCTTCGATGCAAAGCACAGCACTTCGCCTTTGAATGGTTAAGGAACCAGAGACAAACATTGAAAGAATAGTGGGGTGTGTGTGTGTGTGTGTGTGAATGTGTGTGTGTGTGCGTGTGTGTGTATGTGTGTGGTGGGAGTTGGAAGGTGGAAAGGGGTTTGTAAGACATTGGGTTGCTTGCCACTCCTCAAATGAAGCCTGGCTTTAGGAGACAAAAGAATCACTCTTCAAGGTCTCTCCACTGTCCATTATAGAGCAGGGATGGTATGAATCAAAAAGGAAAATAGAAAAGTTCAAGCTTTAGTTGTTTAGTGTGTGTGTGTGTGTGTGTGTGTGTGTGCGTGTGTGTATATGTGTGAGGTGTTGCACCACTAAGACCTATGAGCGAGAAAGAAAAAAAGGCGGTGGACTCAATGTTGAGTTCAGCTCAGATTTAGAAGCAGCAGATTAAAAAGGGTTTCTTTGAGCTGCCATGCTGTTTTATTCCAATAAGCTAGATAAAAGTCTTGCTAGCACACACACACACACACCACACACACACACCACACACACAACACACCACGCACACACAGCTGAGATTAGGCCCCAATGTGACAGTGCATGCGGCCTGTCTCCTGTGATGGTGAAAATTCCTTTGCCCATTTTAACGAGCTCAGCAGCAAAGCCTGCATAATCACTCCTGATTTTAAGGCAAAACGACACAGCCCTCACGCTCCATGTCAAACTAAAAACTTCCCTCTCTCTCTCTCTCTCTCGCTCTCTCTCTCTTTCTTTCTCCCACTCCATTCCTCTCTCCCCCTCTGTGCTCTCATTTAGGGTAAGCTGGATTAGTTCACTGTCACCTCATGACAGGGCCGATATTTCCACTCTTAAGCAGAGCATAAACTGGTGCAGTAATTGACTAGGAAGCGGAGTGTTCATTGTTAGCCCTGAAATGTAGTGCAGTGTATCCTACTGATGCAAGGCAGCTTGCATCACAGCTGACAAGGCTGGGCCAGTTTTGTTCCCCTGGAGGTGAGGACGTTTTGCACCAGTGCCGTGCTCTTCTGGAAACACACTACATAAACACTTACACCCTTATCCACACACACACACACACACACACACACACACACACACACACACACACACACACACACGGTAGGAGTGTGAGAGAATGTGGGACGGTGAGGAAAGCTGCAGGGGTTCAAGAGTTCATGTTAAGACTCAGGCCAGCACTGGGTGCCAAGGCAGGGGTCAAACCACTTAACCCACTGCACCACTGCAGCCATCCAGTGTGTGTGTGAGTGTGCGTGTGTGTGCGCGTGTGTGTGTATGTGTGTTGTGGGGGGGAGTGAAAGTAGATGTGAGGCAACTCTCAAGTAAAATGACATCACCCCCAGAAAGTGCTGAATGAGACACATAAACTAAGACAAGGAGCTGACTGCCTGTGTGTGTGTGTGTGTGTGTGTGTGTGTGTGTGTGTGTGTGTGTGTGTGTGTGTGTGTGTGTGTGCGCACGCGCATTCGTGTGAAAAAACAAGACCCCGTAAAACTCTCTGACAGACAAGACAGCACTGGGGGAGGAACAAACTCCTGAAACACACACACACACACACAACACACACAGACACAGACAGACAGACAACACAGACACACACACAGACACACACACACACACACACACACACAGAGACATTTACTGGCTCCGACCCATTAGAGATAAGCTAAACAAAACACTTGTCGAAGCCGCTGCTGCATGACACACTGCAGGCAGATAAGCATCACGGGGAAGACTTAGTCCCGGAGGAGAAGATAAGCACTGCCTTGTCTTCAGGAGACTCTGGGTATTCCCATATCTTTTTATGTATTTGCTGGAATTTGGTGATGTGCGCAAAATCTTCCTCCCAACTGATTTAGAAATAAAACAACGGAGCGGAGGAAAAAGGTCCAACGGCAGTGGGGGGAGGAATTAGCATTAGCCGAGGTCCTGGTTCGGGACGACAGACGCGCGTCGAGCGCGTCAGCGACTGCGTGTCGTTGTTTCGAGGAGGGCCGACTGTTGTCATGCGAGGCTCTCTCTCTCTCTCCTCTCCATGTCTCGGAGAATGGAGGCGCTGACGTGAAGGCAAGCCATTAGGGTGGTGAATTGTGCGCTCTCGCATGTCTCGGGGTGGGACCACAAAAGTGTTTTTTAAGAGCTCATTCTCAGTCTTCGATATTAAACTAAATGCCTCTCGAGAGGCAAGCCAGGGAGCTGGGGAGAGCGATTCGCAAAAACCTCAAGCGCCACGCACGGAAAGACGGGTGATTTGGACAGGGTCTGTGGCAGTGAAAAGAAACAAAGGTTTCGCCAAAACCAAGCCTCTAGTACCATACCACTGAGTTCCTGGTTAGCCTTAATCCATTCAAGCTATGCACCCCCACCAACCACACACACACAAACAAACACACACACACAGACATGCGCACAGAGAAACAGACACAAATAAAATCACACATTCTTGATCGCGACATGCAGGCTGTGTAAAACAGTAATCATTGGAGGTACACATTTTTCTTGGGGTAAAACACAAACAAACACACACATGCACACACACATGTATAAACGTGCACACACATGCACACGCACCCACACACGCAAACAGTGGCGTTGTAAAAAAGGACTGCCTCTGGAAACACAACCTCCCACTGAGATCACACACAGTTGCACAAACCCACCTGCTGATACAGACACTGTATAGATACAGATGAAGATCAAGACACACACACACACGCACACACACCACACGCACACCACACCACACCACACCACACGCACACGCACACACACACCACACACACGCACACACACACACACACAGCATACCTAAAGAAGCGTAGAAAGACTGCCGAGAGAAGGATCTTTCATGCAGCAGCAGCAGAGAGAGAGCTAACCCATTGTGCAGTGGCACTTACCGAAAACACACTGCCAACAGGGAAAACTGAGATGGTGTGTGCGTGTGTGTGTGCGTGTGTGTGTGTGTGTGTGTGTGTGTGTGTGTTTGTGAGAGAGAGAGAGACTGAGGCAAACTAAGACACAAAAAGAGATAGGGAGTGACAACAACACAGACAGAAGATTTGAGTGTTCTGAACCCCACCTCCACCCCCGTGCAAACGGAGAGCACAGTGGCACAGCGCAGGGATTCTGCCAGCAATACAGCCCTGCCAACCCAGGCTATAAACGTGTGCTCTGGAGCCTCGTGGGGTAACCCCAGGTCTGCTTAGTCTCCTGACGTGCTTCTCCAGGACAGCCCTCGTATCATGCCGCTGTGCCACATATATATATGAGCAAAGAAAAATGAGTTTGGGGGCTCCGATCCTTAACAATACATTCAGTCAGCCCACCGCCACGGCCAAGAGAAATACCTTGAAACCATGCGTCTTAATTAAAGGCAAATCCACTCCAAGCAACATCAGAGGGGGAGAGCGACGGGTCAGGGGAACTCTAGTCAAAAACAATGTTATGAGAATGAGAAACCTCAATCCGTCCAAACGCCGGAAAAAAGAGGAGAAACATTTCTCTGCGCATGTTTATTGCGTGAAACCACAGTCAGGCCATGCTTACACAAGCGCTTTCTACCCTCTCCATCTTCCTCCCTCGCTCTCTCTCTGTCTTTCTCTCTCTCGCTCTCTCTTCTTCTTCTCTCTTGCTCTCGCTCAACACTTTCCCACTGCTCTCTCCATCTTCCTTCCTCTCTCTCTCTCTCTCCACCTCCTCTCTTGCTCGCTCTCCCTCCGTCTTCCCTCTTTGTATTGTTTGCTCTGGACGTCTCGGACTGCCTGGGTGACTCGGCTGAATGAAAACGCTGAGTCATCCTAGTCAGACGAGCAGGGTCGGCCAGCGAGGCGTGGCCGGGGCGATAATCCTCAAACGCCAACGACGCGGAATAGAAAGTGGCAATCGAAGGGTTTTTCAGGAGACACGCTACAAAAAAAAAAAAAAAAAGAAAGGAAAAAAAAAAAATAATAAAAAAAAAATTCACCTCTTCAAATGGAGCCAAAACTGGCTGCTCGTCCTGACAGAAGGCCAATAAAAGTTCATTTCAGCTGCTTCATTTCAGGCCCAGTGCAACGCTTTCCATTGCCTCCTCTTTTCAAGATGCAAAGCGAGGTTTCTTTTTTTGCCTAGTGCGCTCAGTGTCAGCCAGACTGCTGTCTCATCAGGCACTTCCTCCATCAGATTCAAGGCTGTGTAATGTTATTATGCTGTCAGCGTCCAGTCACATGCCATTTGGCGTCAGAGGCCGCGATGGGCTCTGCCGACCGGACCGGAGCTGCTCTCCTACCATGTTTAGGTTCAAGCCCGGCCTCTACCACTTCCACCACAGGGTTCTGACACTGCACTGTTTGCTGCCTGAGTGCTGTTTTCATTGGCGATGGTGTGTGTGTGTGTGTGTGTGAGTGCGTACGTGTGTGTGTGTGCATGTGTGTGTGCAGTGGGAAGTGAATGCTGATGAGCTGCGGTAGGTGGCGACCCCGCGGCCCAAGAGAACTGCGTTTCTCTCCTCTTTTTCTCTTTCTCAGTTTTTTTTGGGGAGGGATGAAGAGACAAACTTGATTTAGAGTGTGAGTCTGTGATTTCCTACAGAGCATATTTCTGCTGCCTGCTCTCTTTGGATACACAAATGAGGCGGGAGTCAGTGGAGGAATACATGCAGTGAGAGGCACTGGGATAAACATACTAAAACTGCACACACACACACACACACACACACACACACACACACACACACACACACACACACACACACACACACACACACACACACACACTAAAGCAGAGTATATAAATGTAAAACAGAAAAAAACGTATAAAAAATTCTCCAACACATTATTTCACAGTTCAGCAAAACTTGATGATGCGAGCCCTACAGCCTCTGTTAGTATTTGTGAAAGACAGTTTGTTTATGTGTGCGTGTGTGCATGTATGTGTGTGTGTGTGTGTGTGTGTGTCTGTGTGTGAGTAGGTGTGTACAAGAGTGTAGTGACAGTCATTTCAAGTGTTTCCAAACACACTTGATGGAGATTAATCGAGGAGCATCAGGGACATTTGGCATCTCCATTAGTGTCACACACACACACACACACACACACACACACACACACACACACACACACACACACACAGAACAAGTGTCATCACAGCTTTCACAAATACTTTTCTCATCATTCAGAGATACACACGCACACGCGCATACACACACACACACACACACACACACACCACACACACACACACACACACAGCATACCTACTGTCAGAAAGACCCGATAGCATCTAACATCCCTATTAGCTAACTGATTGACTCAAAATAACGTCTCATATCAATATATGCCATCTTCTATAACTACAGCGACAAGATGCAACGCAGCGATCATTCAGTGGCTAGGCTGGAGGAGCATAAAGAGAATCCCTGCAGATCAAATAGATGACAAAATGAAAAGAAAAAAAGAAATGACATAAAAACATTCAAGCAAGAGAGCGATAGATGGCAGAGGGAGAGATAAAAAGTGATAAAAGACTCGTTCCCTCCTTCAGAGCGAGGGAGCTGCTGGCACGATAAAGTCAAGCCAAAACAAAGACATGATTTTTTTTTTTAAAGAGAGAGAGAGAGAGAGAGAGAGAGAGATATGAAAGGATTAAGTTAAAAAAAAAAAATTTCAAAATTCTCTGAGCACGGGCAGCCATCTCCATACTGAACACACTCCTTCCTCCACATTCCTCATTCTGATGTAAATGAGACTAGGGAAGGTGCCAGTTAAGCTGGAAGTAACGAGGCCTGTAGATTAGTGTCACTTAGCTTTCTCCTACGACCATGTGTGAGTGTGTGTCTGTGTCTGTCTGTGTGTTTGATGGACCAAAAAGGAAAAGCATGTGCATGTGTGTGCGCATCTGCGTGTTTGATGGACCAAAAAAAAAAAGTGTGTGTGTAAAAAAGTGTGTGTGAATGTGAATGAATGTGTGTCAGGATGTGTGTGTGTGTGTGTTTGATGGACAAAAGGAAAAGTGTGTGTGTGCCTGCGT
Source organism: Tenualosa ilisha (assembly GCA_015244755.2). NCBI lineage: Eukaryota > Metazoa > Chordata > Actinopteri > Clupeiformes > Clupeidae > Tenualosa > Tenualosa ilisha. Next base: position 4,377,444 of record PYXC01000001.1, read on the forward strand.
GCGTGTGTGTGTTGGACTAACAGGGAACTGAGTGTGTGTCTGTGCCTGGTACACCAGGTTATATTTATAAAGGTTCGAGAGAGTGAGAGAACGAGGAAGGGAAAGGAGAGGAAAGAGAGATGAAGTGATAAGAATGAGAGATGTAGACGAGTGTTCTGAGGGCTCCATTCAGATAGCAAATCAAGATAACAAATCAATGCAGGAAAGATCTCGTCCTCCCAGACTGATCTCATAAGAAGAGGAGGAGGAGAAGGAGGAGGAGGAGGAGGAGGAGGAGGAGTTTTCTCCTTCCAGCTGAGCCGAACGTTTCGCTCTATGTTTATGAGGAAGATGTGTCCAAATGTGGCTTCGCTTCGCCACCACCATAATCACTCCAATGTGTCACAACAGAGCAATGAGCAGCGAGAGATTTGGCCGGGACCACTCCACTGCGCCAGTGTTACAGACAAATACAGCTAGCGTCAGAGGGTGCTGCCTGCAAGTCAGCAAGAAACCATTTCAAAAGTGTGTGTGTGTGTGTGTGTGAGAGAGAGAAAGAGGCTGAACAACTTTACAGCCAGGATTGAGAGAACTGTAGAAAAACAGTTTGTTGGGCAGCTGCATCTCATCAGTGGGGCCTTTCATGTCTTTATTAGCAGGGACAACAGAGTACTCTCATGTCATAATCACTGCCCAAGCACCACCCACAGCTCTGAGCTGCCATCCAGCTCAGCCAATGAGAAGACCTCTCTTTTTTGCTAGCATGCCCAAAAAGCCAATGAGGGGGCTTCTCTTGGCAAGTAAGCCAAACAACCAATGAGGAGCCTTCCCTGTGCAAATATGTCCAAACAGCCAATAAGAAGTCTTCTTTCTAAAAAGGACGCTCAGCCAGTTTATAATGAAGGCTTCTCTCTTAAAAGTATGTGTCCAAACAGTCCAAGTGTCTATCTGTGAGTCTATTTAAACTAAAAAATAAATCAAGTTCTCTAAACCCCCTCAGGAGACATGCCCTCTCAGAAAGCAGACCAAAACAGTTTGTGTCTGAGTTCTCTACAGCACAAAACATCAGATTTTATGTTACACTTTTTTATGGAGCCTCTGTTGACCCTACAAGGGTATGGATGAGTTCTTTAGCAAAGCAGGTCTTAGTGTAGTGAAATGACCACACACACACACACACACACACACACACACACACACACACACACACACACACAGAGAGACACACACTGCACTGAACCCACTGACTCCAATCGGTGCGGTTATTTGTACACAGAGCCAGGCAGGGGGATGGAGAACATTAGGGCAGAAGAGGACCCTAAAATAGCCCTCCATCTTCATGGGTCAGCAGCAAGGAGATGACGTTAGTCTGTACCACCACACTCTGCCCTGCGAGAATGTTTCAGATGAGTGTGTGTGTGTGTGTGTGTGTGTGTGTGTGTGTAAGGAATGGGGGAGGGGCACCCACAGCAAGCTTCCCAGCTGTTTGCTGGACACAAACAACCCCCCCATACACACACACGCACCCTCCTCAACTTAACCATCAAGTATAACTATGGATGACAACCTATCAGCTCATTTTAACCTAGCCTTTCTCTTCTTTGACTTAACAGATGACTCATTCTCAGACTGCATGCACACACACACACACACACACACACACACACACACACAACACACACACACACACACACAACACACACACACACACACACACACACAAACAAACACAGGTATACATGTGCGTGCACACACACACACAGACAGAGCTTTTTTATGTTTTGTCTTACATGTTGCTCTCTCTGCAGCCTCCCAGAAAGCCACAATGCTGTTTAGTGCTTCTGCCACACGCACACACACACAGGATTATTGTGCTAAACTGAACTGAAATGAATTGAATGGTTTTCAGAGGGAGACTGCTGCCGCTCCAGAGCGAGGCCTGGGAAAGGAGCAGTTGGAGGAACTCAGGCAGACAGCCACTTACACTCACTGCCCCCCCCCCCCCCCCCCACACACACACACACTCACAGGCACCCACATACACACATACGCACGCACACACATACACACTCCCTCTAAGGAGAGCAGAGGAGAGAGGAGAGGAAATGAGAGGAGAGGAGAGGAAAGGAAAGGAAAAAAAAAGATAGGAGGACATAGGAGTAAGGGGGAGGAGAGGAAAGTAGAGAAGAGGGGAGAGAACGGGAGAAAGGAGAGAAGAGGGGAAGAGAGGAGAGGAGGGGAAAGCAGGGCGACCCTGTACAGAGCTGGTTTATACAACAGTATTACCGACAGCAGGGGCTTCCAATCACACTATCCAAACATCACACACTGATAGAGAAGTGACATGGCAAGTGGTAAACAGACAGCAGATCAGCTGGGAAACACCTGTTTGCGCTCGCTTACTCTCTCTCTCTCTCCATATATCTCCATCTTCTCCCTCTAACTCTGACTGACACACACTCACACACCCGACACACACACAAAATTACACATATGCTTCCTCACCCCCCCACACCTCTCTCTCTCTCACACACACACACACACGCGCACACACACACACACCAGAATGATCCAGAGG
>PYXC01000001.1:4385000-4460000 GCA_015244755.2 Tenualosa ilisha
ATAATACATCGCACCTGCCAGAATGACTCTTTCCCGATGCAGAACCTTTGACACAGCTCCGGTGGGAACCATTTCACAGCACCAAGTGACACGCCGCGCTCCTCTCCAAATAATACATGACACGTGTGTGACAGCGGCGGCCCTGTCAGGGGGTCTCCCCAGGCCGAGAGACAGCAATCACACAATAGCACACATCATCTCTCCGTGACATTTCCCTGCCGCGGGACGAAACGTCGAGGGGCAAAGCCGGAGCGGATCGGCACAGATGTGGCGGCGCTTATCCACACCGGACCTGAGCCACATCTGGGCCAAAAGTGAGGAGAAGTCAAGGAAAAGGCCTTCCACCAGGATACTGTGCACTGGTGATTGTACTGGAAGGCCACAATTCATTGAATTAATCATTTAGTCATGGTTGTGCCTCTCCAACACAGCATAATCGAAACTGAGTGATTATTTTCCAGAGTGGGACAGCCCAATCTTCTGAAAGTAAACATTCCTGTCATCTATTCCATATGCCTGCCTCCTGCTTCAAGTTTTACAAATGAACACCGTTTCCAAAATCATTGAGTAATCATGTGTAGAAACTGTGATCTCAAAATTGACCGAAATAAAATAAAGATTATGACTTCTGCCATAATCGAGCAGCCCTACTGCTGGTTACGATGATAAAGGCTGGAAAGATCCTTGAATGAAGTGATGCAGAGAGCAGCCTTCACTCGGCTGCCCTGCCTGCCTGCCTGCCTGCCTGCCTGCCTGCCTGCCTCCTGCCAATGGCCTCGTCTGGCAGGGTGGAAGATTTACAGCCGAGCTGACATGAGGCTCACGTCTAATGTAATGGACTCCACCGCAATCAGATAAGAAGGAGCCCACTGAAATCCCAGGGGACCTGTGCTTCACATAATGTGGCTACTCTCCACTTGAAGGATTTTGCTCGGACCAACACAGAGAGACAGAGAGAGACAGAGGTGGGGGGGTGAACATTAACCTGTCACTCACCACAATGAGAGAGAAAGAAAGAAAAGCCCTTTTTATTACTTTTTTTGAGGCTGTAATACAGATGTGCATAACATTCAGTTGAGTTGAACGCTATTGGCTGTTGGGGAAAGTGTTGAGCAAAAAAAGGGGAAAAAATGAAAAAGAAAACAAGTGCTTTGAGGCCGAGCAGCAAGTCTGTTGATTTCTGTTTTTCTAGAAGGTGACAAACGGGGCTTGAAAATCTAGCAGGAAGTTTGCGTGTGTTTGTGTATGTATGTATGTGTGTGTGTGTGGTGTGTGTGTGTGTGTGTGTGTGTGTATGCATGCTTAAACAGTGACAAAAAAAGAATTTAACAGTTCCACAGTGTGTCCAGTGTTTTCCTGCTTCCTCCTCTTAATCGCACACATACACACACACACACACTGATTCTTGACTCACTTCACCGTTTTCCTGACATACTCATTCACACAGAGAGAGAGAGAGAGAGAGAGAGAGAGAGAGAGGGAGGAAGTCTTCTGCCTCAAAGATTCACGCTGGATGTCGCCGGATTCTGTTCCCCGCTGCGGACAAAGGGGAAGGTGATGTTTATTTTGCTGTTTGTTTTTTTCTGCCTTTGAAGATGTGTGTATTTCACAGTATGGTGTACCTGCAATGAGGGCCTGCCCTCCAATTCCCACTGGGAAAGAAAGAGTGCAAGAGTGTGCGTGCGAGTGAGCGAGAGAGAGAGAGAGAGAGAGAGAGGAGAGAGAGAGAGAGAGAGGGAGAGAGAGAGAGGAGAGAGAGAGAGAGAGAGAGAGAGACTTGCAGAATTTTAAGTATATCATATTGTGATAAGCTTCCTTTTTAAGTAATTTAGGTATAAATATAACATAAGTATTCTTTTTAACATGCATACATTTTGTTACGTATGTCTAAGATAAGTTCCCTTTCCACTTTAGTTAGAAACAATTTGAAGTTTATTTTAAGTTAATTTTAAGTTTTCAATTCAAAGTTTTCTTCTCTTCTTTTTTTTCATCTTAGACAGATAGTGAATCTGTCTGTATTACTGTATGCTTTGGCAACACTGCTTCACTGTGTCATGCCAATAAATTTGAATTTGAATTTGAGAGAGAGAGACAGAGAGAGAGAGATAGACAGACAGACAGAGAGAAAGACAGACACACACACGATGCAGACATGCAGATGGTCGTTCTGACCACAGAGATAAGAACCAGGATAGTCTGATTGTGCCTCTGCTCACACCACAGCAGTCGACCGCAGCATTCTTTTGTCCACACCGAGACCATAGCTCTCTATCACACACACACACACACACACACACACACACACACACACACACACATTTGTCCAGTGTACAAACTCACACAAACACACAGATGCACATTCATTTGTTTGTGCGTGCATGCATATGCACATGCACACGCACATACACACACGCACGCACATACACACGCACACACAGCTATTTATACAGACAAGTGCAAACACTTGTTCACACACCGTCTTTGGTCACACAGACGAAACTGGACATAGCCAGACAAGTCAAGGTCTCAGTTTTTCCATTCAGAGCTGTGGGACCACTCTCATTCCTTTGTCCTCACAAAACAGACCCAGACAGCATCACACATGGAGACAGAGGTGCACACCCAAACCCACACACGCTTGCTTGCTCGCTCGCTCGCTCGCATACACACACACACACACACACAGAGTCATTTTTTTTCTTTTTCTCTACATCTCCTGTGTCGGTACTGGAGCTACAGCAGTCCAAGGACAAAGCAGAGTAAAAATGAGAGAAATTTTGTACACAGCTTGCCAATGCCTGAGTCTTTCTCTCTCTCTCTCTCTCTCTCTCCTTCAGACAAACCCCCACCATATGCACACACACAAACACACACACACACACACACACACACGCACAGCGTCACCACTTTGGAGCATTTGCTCAGAAGACAGATAGCTATTCTAATGCTTTGTCGTGTATATACAACACGTCCACATCATTACGCTTCATTAAACCATCATTTACCGCAGGCAGTTTATTCTCAATTAAGATTAAATAATTCAAATGCCATTATGGGGGATTCAACCGGCCTGTGTGTTTGCCCTTTGAGTAAATTGCTTGTGGTGTTTCCAGGTCTGGCTGCAAGTAGTGTTTTGGCAGCAGCTAGCCGCTGGTCAGCAGTGTGTTTAGATGGAGAGCGTCAGTAATGTTCTTGTGTACACAAAGGGCCTGGAGTGGCCAGAGTCCACAGTCGGAACATCAGCAATATAATCAACTTATCAGCCTCCTCACCCGGCCCTGAACCCCACGTCAATGACACTGGGATGGACACACACACACACACACACACACGCAGTCACAACGGGGATGTACACATTATATCAGTGATGTGCACACATGCACTCCATAAACATGTGGACATATACACAAACAAGCACACACACATGCAAGCACGGTCACCAGAGCTGATACACACACACACACACACACACCACACACACACGCACGCGCACTTACACATCAGAATTGTGAAATTAAATACAGGCACACATACATGCACATCCTACACAGGACATGTGAACATGTGTATGTCCAGGAATGTGTTGGTGTGTGTGTGTGTGTGTGTGTGTGTGTGTGAGTGTGTGAAAACATGCCGGATGCCCAAACACAACTGGCCGGCACTCAGTCCTCAGTCTTCAGCTTCCCTTTCTCTCTGACTGTATATTTGACTTGCATTCAGGGGAAAAAACAACAATTCCCTCTGCATCCAACCAGCTGTGCACACACGGCAAAATGTTTTTCAAATTACACACTAATGAAAAAGCAAACAACACACACACTCACTCACACACTCTCTCACACACACACACACGCACACACACACACACACACAGATATATGCTCAACTTTCTGTTTGAAATTCTGCTGAGGCTTCTTGCTTGGGGGAGTGTGTGTGTGTGTGTGTGGGCAGTGAAAAGAAACCAAATATAAGTGCAATAACTTAAAAAAAACAACTAAAGTTCCTTCAGACACACACACACACACACACACACACACACACACACTTACCCTGATGATGAGTGTGAGCAGCTGTGGCAACCTAAGCCGGTGGACTACAAACACGTCGTAGAGCGCCACCACAGCCAGAGCCGTCACGCCCTGCTCTTCCAAAGCATGCTGGCCAGGGAGCTCAGCAGGCAGCCGGCCAGCCAGGCCCACGCTCTCCAGCCACCCCTACCGGCACCGGCCCCGCCGCGCAGGACACAGTGCCGCGCGTAGCACCTCAGCGCCAGCAGGAAGAAGAAAGCCGCGCCCACGTCGGCTCGGCCCACCACTCCCGCCACCGCCTCGGTGTGTACGGGATGCGCGGCGAAGAGCAGGCCGGCCAACAGGGCCCAGCGCGAGGCGCCCAGCAGCTGCCGAGCCGCGCCGGCGAACAGGCCGGCCACGGCGGCGTGCAGCGCCACGTTGGCCAGGTGGTAGCCGAAGGGCTCCAGGCCGCCAAGCGCGTAGTTGAGGCGGAAGGAGAGCGTGCAGAGCGGCCGGAAGGACTTGTGGCTGCCGCTGTGCGTCAGGAGCGTGCCCCAGAAGTCGTCGTAGAAGATGTTGAGCCACGGCGTCTCGGGGAGCAGGTCCTGGTTGGTCTTGATCGCTCGGCTGAGGGGCATAGAAAAAGAAGGTGGAGGGGGGTGGAGAGAAAGACAGAGACAGAGAGAGAGAGAGAGAAAGAGAGAAGAAAAAAAGACAAGAAAGGAGTAATCGGTTAGTAATGAACAACACAAAAAACAATGCCAGAGGAAAAAAAAAAAAAAAAACAAGCTGACAGATCCACATAACTAGAGCAATGACTCAACAAGTAGATTGACCAGCATCTCCACAGACCAACACACAGACCAAAGGAGAGACAACCAGAGACAAATGGCCATCACACTTCTAACAGATGTCTTAAATTGTGTGTAATGTGGGTCCTGAGTCACTAGAGAAGATGAGAATTTGTCTTGTATGAAATATGAAGAGGATAGTCTTTAACAGAGTGCAGGCATGAAGCTTTATACCACAAAAATTCTCTCAAATAAATCACGCTGTCTTAAGCTAAATGGTTCAATCCAAAACCTTAAGGCTGTCAAAGCCCTGCGAGAGAACAGCCACGAAGGATAAGACACTTCATAGCCATTAAAGCCTGCTTGCGGACAGCATGAAAGCAGAAAGCACAATCTGTAAGTCTGTAAGGCTGTAGAGAGCCCTTCAAGAACATGACTTTACCTGTTTAGAGTGGTAGGTGACACAGCCTACACGATGTGAATGCAAGCTAATGCAATAAAAAAAATGTGTCTGTTTTTCTCTTTGTGCAGACTCTTTGAGATGCTGTTTTTCTCTCCCCGAAGTTCTCTCTCATTTCTTTCAGCTGAGTGAACTAAAATGATTTGATTAAAAGTAGAATTACGTGGGTACGGTCAAAAAAGGCCTGTCTACTTGCTGAAGCGTAATGGATCTCTTTCTGCTTTCGCAAACACACTGCAGACATGTGATACACACTGAAGCAAGCATTTCACAAGATCGATGCTTCAAAGTACCAACGCCTGGATTGATTAAGAAGAGAATTACAGTCACACAGCATTAAACTGCAACTGAGAATAAAACAAAAAGTGTCAGAGGCAAACTGACAGTTACACACTATACTTTTAAAGAAATCCATCCAAGAGGAAATAAGAGATATCACATTTTCTTTCTCTCTCTCTCTGGGGTTCAGCTGAGAAAACACACATCTTCTTCACAAATGAGCAACTGTGCCAAAGTTTTTCTCTGACAGAATGAAGTGGCTCTCTGGTGAATAGTTCTCCCAAACGCTAGCGCTGGTTCAATAAGGAGCCTCTGCAGAAAGTCTGTCTAAATAAGCAGCCATTTCTAGTGATGAACACATCTCAAAAATCTACAGTGCAGTTCCCTCTTCAGTCGCCACCTGTGCCGTCGCAGTAAATTAGAGAGCTTGGTATAAGCACTCAGCCTGTCTGTGTTTAGCTTGGCTGTCTGGGTTTCTAGTGTGTATGTGTGTGTGTGTTTGTGTGTGTGTGAATGTGTGAGTATGTCTGTGTCTAAACCTGTATGTCTGTATGAGTATGTACTGTGTGTATGTGTGTGCGTGCGTGTGTGCGTACGTGTGTGTGTGTGTGTGTGTGTGTGTGTAAGATCCTCCAAGAGGTACAAGCTGTTTTCCAAGCATCTCTCCTGGGTCTCAATTAGCCTCTTCACCGCCATCACCTTCACGCCTGAATGAAACTCGCAGCACACAGAACAGCGTCCTTCAGCAGCTCCTAAGCATGCCTTACCTAACGTCCCTAAGCTACCTCCCTGACTGCACTACACACAAATACTCACACAACCTTTGAACAAAGATAGCAACTTAGAAAGAGCTAAAAACAAATTGCCAAAAGGTGCCCCTATTGAATGATTTAAGCATGTGTAAATATCCATATATGTCAGCCCATGAGCTGTGTTAGTAAGCATTTATACATGTATCTTTGGGATCGTTGACTGCTTATAAATGTGATATAAAGCCTTTCTGTTTGCTGTGGGGGCTCAGGTGTGGAGGGCTGATGTGCTCAAACTAAATCAATCACACCGAGCTGTGAGGTTCAACAGAGAGGGTGGCAGAGCCATGCGGTGCAACGGGATTCAAAACAAAAGATGGTTCCGGAATGGCCTTTTCATTCCAAAACTCATTACATTATGCTGTCCAGGAACAATGAGTCCATCCAACTGAGAGAGCGAGAGAGAGAATGAAAGAGGAGGAAAACAAAAGGAGAATCTATGAGGGTGGGAGAGACAGTTTGAGAGAGCGAGAGAAACAGAGAGAGACAGAGAGAGAGAGAGAGCATGAGGAAGCAAGCAAGAAACAGAAAAGGGAGAAAAGAGAGAAAAGAAAAAAAATAAAGCGAGAGCAAGATACAGAGAGAGAGAGAGAGAGAGAGAGGGGGTATATCCAGAAGCTCAAACAGGATTTTGGAGCAGCACATCCTCCACCCAAAAACAAACAGACAGAGAGAGAAAGTGATGGGGAAGATGGAGAGAAAAGAGGGTGAAAAAGAGAGAGAAAAAGGGACAAAAAGATCCCCATGTTGGCATAATGAGGCGTGGAGAGAGCAGGGCCAAAAGCCTGCCAATCACCCAGCACTTCGCTGCCAGCGAGGAAGGGCCTTGCATCTCCGTAAACAAGCTGTGTGTGTGTGTGTGTGATGGGGGTGATGGTCAGGCCACATTGCTCTCCCCTGTGAGACCCAACGAATAAACAAATATGTTGTTTGAGAAAGGGATTAAAGAGGAGGGGCAGAGTACGTATGTAGACACACACACACACACACACACACACGCACGCACGCACGCACACACACACACACACACACACACACACACACACACACACACACACGCACGCACGCACGCACAGATATGCCTGAAAGGGCCAGACATATACACCCCGTCCTGCAGTCTGTGCTAAGAGTACTGTTGACAGAGAGAGAGAGAGAGAGAGAGAGAGAGACAAAGATATTTGCAGTGGGGTGGGGTGTTGTAGGTGCCTTGCCTTTATGAGAGGGCTGTTTCTCTCTCTCTTTCTTTCTTTCTTTCTCATTCTCTCTCTCACACACACAGACACAGACACACACAGAGAGAGAAAAAGAAAAAGAAAGAGAGAGAGAGAGAGAGAGAGAGAGAGTCTCCCTCTCCCTGGCGTCTAGGTGTGAAATATGCCCTTTCCTTCTGGCGTGTGTGTGTGTGTGTTTTTGTGACTATGTGTGACAGCAGACAAAGGGTAATTAGTCATCTGGGAGCAAATGTGTTAATATGCACGTGTGTGTGTGTTTGTATGTGTATGTGTATGTATGTGTATGTGCACATATGTGTGTGTGCATGTGATGGACAGCTCAAAACATGCAACAAAGAGCCCACAGCAGCAGGATGCAATCAGTCCCCATGGTGACAACAATTACCATGTGTAATTATCAAATCACATACAATAGTCATCACACACACACATATGCAACGTGCTGCGCGCGTGCGCACACACACACACACACACACACAGTGCCAAAACATAAAAACTGTACCTGTAGTAGCACGCTCTAATTTGAATGTGTGTGTGTGTGTGTCTGAGAGAAAGTGAGAGAAAGCGAGACACAGAGAGAGCAAGAAAGAGAGAAGGACACAGAGAGAGAGAGAAAGAGCGGAGGTAGGGAGAGAAAGTTGATGTGAAGGAACTGGCATGATTCTTTCATGATGAATGTAGCGAATCATTTGATCTTCAGTACCAGCTTGTCGGCACGTCTGTGCTCCTTTGATCATATGCTCGAACCTGGAACCAACATCTAGCGCGGTTGCCAGGAGCAACAATATCCACCTGTCATCCCGCTAAGCAGATGGGGTGACACACTTACGTGTGTGTGTGTGTGTTCTCACTTTATTTTTATGTGTTTGTGTGTGTGTGTTTGTATGTGTGTGTGTGTGTGTGTGGAATATGGAACACTAAAGCAACTATGGCAGAAAGCCCAGAGCTACATTCCCCCATCCCTGTAGAGAGAGGTGACCATCCTCCACAACAACAACAACAACAGCCACAACAACAACAACATCAACAAACATATTTGGTTTTCTGGATGCACTGGGCCATTGTCTAGAGTTACCAAGGGCAGAGAGGGTAATAGGGTTAACTGGATCTATTAATGCAGGTCTATGTCTCCATTTAAGCCAAACAGCCACTTAGGATACGCAAAAAGCCATATGGTGCAGAACAACAAACAGACTCACGTTTCACAGCAACAAAACAACTGGCCTCTCACAACAACAAAATAACAACAGGGCGAGATAGAAAAAAGGAGGAGGAATGGATGGAGTGTTTTCAGGTCTGCAAAGCTATGAGATGTACAGTTCCAGACACACAGTCAGCAGCAGAGGAGCGACAGGGTAGCTTTGGCTCAGTCACGCACGGCTTGGGAGGGTTTCCTCTGACTCGGCAGAAACGGTCTCAAAAAACACATTGCGTGCGTGCGTGTGTGTGTGTGTGTCATTAGCTACCCGATTCTGCCCTATCACCACATTCTACTGCCCCAGCTCCCAGACTGCTGAGCCCAGCTGAACAGCGCTGAGCTTACTAGAGCGGAGGGCCCGGTTCTACAGACTCGCTGATGATGCCAGAGGAACAATTGTGTGGAACTCTTCACTTTCTCAAGTGAAAGACCATCATTCCACTGCGAGGGCACTTTGGCAAGAGCCGCTAAGGTTGATTACATCACTAAAGCAATGCATTGTAATCTAATTACATCTATAAATCTGAAGAAAGGGAGAAGGAAAGGATTTAGGAATTAGCTGCACAAAAGCCCATCCTCAGGCCTGGCATGTGGCCCTACAGTATATGTGAGTAGAACAAAGACCTGGGGTTGACAGTAGTAGGTGATGGAAGAGACTGTAGGGGTAAAGTCAGGGAAGAATGGAGGCTGGCAGGTGAGAGAGGAAAGAGGAGAGTGTGAGAGGAGGAGGAAGAGGAGGAGGAGGAGGAGGACAGGTGGGGGTGAGAAAAGGGAATAGATGTGAAAGAGGAGTGTGTGAGAGGAGGAGGAAGAGGAGGAAGAGGAGGAGGAGGAGGGAGGACAGGTGGGGGTGAGAAAAGGGAATAGATGTGAAAATAGAAAAGCAAACTGTATAAAAGTTGAGGAATTTTGAAACTTGAGAAATAGAGTGTGTGGGCTTGTGCAGTGTGTGTGTGTGTGTGTGTGGTGTGTGTGTGTGTGTGTGGGGGGGGTGGGTGTCTGTAAGTGTGTGCGGCACCACAGGCCTCTTGCTTATTAGCTCTCCCTGTGCTCTGGGTGTGACACAGTAGTTGTGTGTCCCAGCACAGAGCCCTGCTAATAAAATGGCTTTCCAATTCAGCTGTGAGGCGGAGACAGATGTCCTGCCACTCCACGGAGAACACGCAGAGCTGTGGGTGGTACCCAGAACAAGGAGGAGGGAAAGAGAGAGGGGAGGGTGGGAGTGGAGAGAGAGGGTTGGAGGAGGAAGAGAGACGGAGAGAGTGGGTGGAAGAGGGAGGAAGAGAACGAAAGCAAAAGAACAAAGGAAGAGAAATACAGAAATGAGACAAGTGCACAGAGAGAGAGGTAAGATAGGGGGAGTGAAAGACACAGACACAAGAGGAGGAAAAGAATAACACGGAGAGACAGACATGTGAAAGAAAAGAGAGAGGGCGAGAGAAGTGATGATGCTCATCGCAGTTCACCATTCCAGCATTTTTGGACAAGTTGTTCTCCAATTCTTCTCCACTGCAATGCAGTTCCAAGCAGAGAGCAGTGTAGCCACAGGCTGCACACGGCCCAGAGTCGGCCCAGATGTTGCCCAGAGCTACTCAAGAGTTTTCTTGATATGTACGCTATAACAATCAGCTTCCACTGGCTACGTGTGAGAGTGAGACCTGAGAGTGCTGCCCACACACTGGTCTTCTATTTTTATGCTTCTACGCAAACAGTTGCAAGGCTGGTGTTGTAGCTGGGCCTTCAGAAATCAGCTACTCTCTGGATTTCCCCGCTTTTCCCACCGCACAAACTGAAAAAAGCACTTTGCACTTCAAAACACACACAACACACACAGTCCTCGGTCCTCTACCCCATTTATCATCAAATACGGTCAGTTTCATGGGGTCTGGTTGCATATATTCCCACGAGAAACAACAGCAGGAACAGGCTCTACAGAACGACCACATCTCCACAATTACAGCCCTTTCCTTGAGGCTAATGCTAATGGCCTGCAGACACAGGGGCTTGAAAGGAGCAGCAGGGCTAACAGCCGGGGGCCAAAAGAGCCCAGTTTGAATAAGGGCATCCAAAAATTCAAAAACGACTCCCCAGTTTGGAATGCTGGAGGAGAGGTTCAAGTGTGTGTGTCCACAGGAAGGAGCGCAGGACCCAATAGACCAAGTGTATACACTGAGCTCAAAAAGACCCAAATCTGCGTGATCTCAGGCCACAGATACCGACAGAGAGGCTCCAGCAGAGAGGGCCAAGGGAATGGGAGAGGAGAGGAGAGAGAGGGAGGGAGAGAGAGGAGAGGGAGAGGGAGAGGAGGGGGAGAGGGAGAGGGAGAGAGAGAGAGAGAGAGAGAGAGAGAGAGAGAGAGTGTGTGTGCTTGGAACAATGCACAATACACTTTCTGTTTGTGCCAGAGCGTGAAAGAAAATGGTGCAAAGTAGGAAAGAAAGAGAAAAAGAAAAAAAAAGAGGACAGAAAGAAAGAAAAAAGCGGAGCAAGTGGAGGATGAAAAGCCAGAAAGAGAAAGAAAAAAAAAAGATGGAGTGAAAAAGGAGAAAAGAGGGGAACCCACACTGGCAGTGGCGAGGAGAGGCGAGGAGCGGAGCCCAGCGCTCCTGTGCCAACTATGTGTCATCACTCAGACGTGGCATGTGAATGGGCCGCAGTCATATTTCAGGCAGAGCCCAGCGCAGCCCCAGCCTGGCGCTCTAGATGCCCTCCCTGCTCTCAGCGCCCCCTGTGCTCCTCCCGCCTCCACTCTTTTGTCTGCCGTTTCTTCCCATGAGAATGCAGACACACCGTCCACTCTGGCCAAAGCCACACTGGCCTCCTTGGGTCCCGCTGTCAAAAGGCCTCTGGCGTATGATGAAGATGATGTTGGGGAGGGGGGGGTTTGGCTGGGTTTTTGTGTGGGGTGTAAGGCCTGATGAGGTGTGCCAATATACAACAGTAATGGATGAGGTGGTAGTGATGAAGTCCATAGTCAGAGCAGTTGGAGGGTCAAGAAGGAGGCAAATGTATGGAGGGAAAATGTAATATCATGAATAACATCACGTCTTTTGTTTTCTGCACCTTTTTTTTACAGAGCAATTTTGCAAAGCATAAATAGAACAGCCCTACATGTCTAATAAGAATTGAAAATCGTCACTGAACAGTAGACTAAACAAACAAATATATCCTGAACAAACAACACACCGCCACAATTAGGTTAGGTGATCAGAGCTAGCCAATGAGGAGAACACACGCTGTTATCAGTCAGAGCATGGGTGAAACATTCAGTGACCAATTAGACTAAGTGACCAAATTTGTGTAGCTAAGTGTAACTAATGTTACACTAACACAAAGGCCTAACATGGAGGTGTTAAAGTCCATAAGATCATGGCTAATGAGAGTGAGCCTCTAAAACATTTCTTTATCTCTCATCTCACTATTCTTTTTCACCTTAAAACAGCGAGACGACGGGGTCAGAGGCTAATGACGGCTTTGCAGGGGCTCAGTCTTGGCCGCGAGGGCGTTGTCTGGATTTGGCCCTCACACGGCCCTAAAGTAAACTCGTTGCTAACAGGCCTGCATTATCGCACCTGACATGTGAACAGACCCAGCCGCACCTCATTAGCGACCCGACTTCAGTGTAAACCTTGCAGGGAGAGAGAAAGAAGGGGGATTGGGGGGGCAGAGATAGCGCCTCTTTTCAGGAGTTTGCCGTTGTTAATCATGCTAAGCAGCTATTTGTCTTGTTTGAGCGATAGAGAGAGCGAGTGAGGGGGCTTGACGTTAACTATGCACATGCTGTCATCCATACGAAGCACAGAGAAGCCTTTGAAGAAGTTCAGCGGAAGAGGGGTGAGTGTATGAGCGGGGGACTGAGAAACTCAGTCACTCCTTCAGTGAGAAAACCCCCTCTGGCAAACTTAGTCATTTTACACTCTGACTTACTCTGGCTTGTGTATGCAACAGAATATATTAGCCATGCGTGTGGATGACACACACACACACACACCACACACACACACACACACACACACACACACACACACACAGGACTTTCTCTATGCTAGAGGCCCTTGGCTTGCAGCGGTAAAGACAAACTTGAGAGGATGTACAAACAAAACAAAAAAAAAAACAAAGCATTGCTCACAGAACTGCCACACAGCTCATTCTTTCATTTAGGTTGAAGCTTGTTAGTTGGGATTTCAAACGGACCATTTACTGAGTGCTGCAGAAAGGTAGGCTCCTCGCTAAGAAGTCTCCACCTCCCGCACTGTGAGCGTACTTTGCATAGCAAATTATTTGTTCGCCGTCGGCTCTCATCACTGGTTGTCTGGAATTGATGAGGAGGCAAAGAGAATCACACTCATTTAAATATATTAATTATTTATAGCGGAGAGCGTGTGATTAAGACAGAAGCCTGGCTGAATGTCAGGGGGCTAATTTAAGCTGAAGAAAGAAAACACGTTTCAACGAACCAGCTCACGTAAAAAAAGCACAATCCAAGAACAATGACTGTGGCATTATGGGAGGGAAAGGTCTGCAGAACGCACCCAAACTCTTAAAACAGGAAACTCGTTGCTCCGAACTCTGATAATCAAGCCTAGTTAAAGCAGGGAGGAGCTGGGGAAAATTTCCCTATTTCCGCAGTAATCCCGAGAGATCGCTTTTGTTTGTGCAGCGCCAGATAATATCAAGGCAATTCATTTCAGCTGCATGAGCAAAGAGCAGGCCTGATCCCCTGCTAATTTACCACGACTCGCCGGACCAGGGATGACACTGAGGGTCAGTCTGCCACGTGGGGATGAACAGAGTTCATGGGAGAGAGGAAGAAAGAAAGAAAAAAGAAAGAAAGCACACAGAGAGAGAGAGAGAGAGAGAGAGAGAGAGAGAGAGAGAGAGAGAGAGAGAGAGTGTGTGTGTGTGAGACCCCAGGTCTGGGTTGGTTGGATCCGGGCCGAGTCTGGTCCCCCAGTAGCCCTTTGGTCAGCAGTTGGTCAGTGGCTCCGTGGCTCCGTGAGGGAGGATGAAAGAGAAACAATCTGAGCTTATAGTGGGCTGAGCGGCCACATAATGGCCCAAAGCAAACAGACCAGGGTGGATAATGAGACTCCTTTATGGTCAACACAAATGACCTAAAGCCGCCATGAAATGATCACATCCTCCACAGCTTGCTGCATCATTGTTCTGGTCATTCCTCTGATCATCTGTGCACTCACCATGTTCTCCACCATGCAAAAATCTATCTTCTTTTTTTGGTTATTTTGTTTTTGGTGCAGTGACATCAGAGTAATACAAACCAATGTGGGGCACCAAACCAGCTTGAGCTTACCGGTGCTGGAAGTATGGCCTGTTCTTCGAAATCACCTTAACTCAACCTAGTTTGTTGATCGAGAACCGGTGGAAACCGAAGAGTGTGAGATAATATCAACCCGACAAGCTTCTCTTAAGTCAGTTTTCAACTGAATAGTATCAGCTCAACTCGCCTCAACTCTACTCAGTGCAGTTTGGGATGTTTTATTTTCCACTGCATAAAAGTACCGGTTAATAAAACTGGTTGCTATATTGATGCTAAAGTAAACTACCCTGGCGTCAACAGCGCGGCAAAGATGGTAACAACAATCACTAGAGTGGATGAAATCAAAAGGATTCGGTTTCATCTTGGTAAATGGTTAATACAACTTAATTTTTCCCGAGAGTGGCAAATATACCTCTTCATCAAGTGGCTCTCTAACTTTCTCTACTACTACAAAAAAATATTAACAGGGAGACTTAGAGACAAATTAATAAAAGGCTTCTACTTACTTCTATTTCAAGAATCAATCCCAACACTGCTTTGATGTGGCTGACCTGAGTTTAGCTCATGGCTGAGATTGTTTTTAGGCAGCCCAAAGTGGCCTGCCGAGGGCTTGGTCCTGATCTGAGTCATCCATCCGAATCCATTCGGTTCAACTTGTTTAGTACCACTGAGTTTGAGGGTCAAAAGCCTAAATCCCAGAGAGAAAGCCTGAAGGCAGTAAACAAAACTGCAGCAAGCATGAAGGCAAAAAAACTCCGTGAAGAAATCTTGGGCAGTTGAATATTAGATTAGGGCAACACTAGCTCTGTGTCAGAGACAGTTCAACTCTCAAAAACAGATTTTTCAATTTATTCTGTACAAGTCTCGCCCTACTGTAGAACTTTTGAAACAAAAACACAGTTTGTCATAACACATAAAAAGTGAGTGTGAAGTTAAGTTCAAGATTTGTGTTCATATCTCTTCCTTGTAGGTTTACATGGCCGGGATACTGAGAATCTAATATTTTCTTCTAAAAAGAAAAAAATATTTGCCACATATAGGCAGAATAAAAGCCCCTGCATTAGATGTCTTTTTGATTCCATTCTTCATGCTGTGCAGCCAAATGAATTTTTAACTGAATTACTGTGCATTGAAGCAACTTCAGATCAAGCCACTATGAGTGAACACAGAGCTGATGACAAGTGAACTCAATTCTGGCTTTAGTGAAAACAAAGAGCGGCCTTGTTCTTTTTGATGAGCAGCCCTACTGTCAGAGCCTCTGAGGAATGCCTTCAGCACTGATATGCGCACACACACACACACACACACACTTTCAAACATAAATGAACTCTCATTCACTTGCCATTTCTAACTGACACATACTTTCAGTTACACTGTATAAAAATGCCTTAAAGATAACTATAAATGGCTTGGAACAAATGAATAAATTATAAATTCGTTTTTGCATTTCATCCGAAAAACCTTAAACAAATACTGATGCATTAAACTCATCTATTCGCAATGCACTTTTATTCACCAAACCTAGACATACAAATAATATGAAGAAAGTTCTAGATAAAAATAAATTACAGCCTAGCGAGAAATCAAATCAGATCAGACAATGAGAAACACACATGCACAAAAAAAGAGCTTGTGTTTTGTGTTGCTTATGGCTGACAGGGTGTTGCATCATGTACCGCACATAGCAAGGCTGCCACACTGGCCAAACACCCAGGCTTACATCAGACATACTACCTTCTGTCTACTGCACCTGTTCCATATACACACACACACACACACAGGCTCACAAACACACACCTCATCTCACCTATTGTATCCACTATTTTTATATACTTTTATAACATCAGAAAAACAATCAGAAAAAACGTCCACCTCTCTCTCTCTCTCTTACACACACAAAATACACAAAAATGTACACAAAATATCTACCTCCAGTGCAGTGCACCCCCAGCTCTTTACCAACATTGCTGAGCTTATGCATTCAAACCCATGGACACCTTCAGCTTTTAGCTACATCTGCCCTCCATCCATACCACAGCTATTGTTATCAACACACACACACACACACACACACACACACACACACACACACACACACACACACCATGACTTCTAGACCCATTTTAATCACTTCTGTGCTGTTCTCAATTGTAATCGCATCATGAGTTCCAGGGGTCCTCCAGTGGAATGAGAAGCGCATGGCACAGAGCAGTGCCAGCCCCCAGCGCAGGTGGTGCTGAGAGAGGAAGCAGAGCACCAGAGAGAGGGGAGGAGACACAGCCTCCCACACTTGCTCTCTCCTCCTCTACCTTCCTCCTCCCAAGGACTACATCAAACCAGCCTGTGCCAGGTGCAAAAGGCAATTAAACCAGTAGCCTAAGGAGCACCTCCGTACTCTGAGCGTGTGTGGTGTGTGTGTGTGTGTGTGTGTGTGTGTGTGTGTGTGTGTGTGTGTGTGTGTGTGTGTGTGTGTGTGTCAGGCTCAGGGGAGGAAGCAGAGAGGAACTTCACCACTCCTTGCTCACAGCACTGCTTCTGTTCCTTCTTTTTAAAATTCACACCAATCAATAGTTTAAAGACTTCTTTTTTCCAGATGCATTTGGCTGTTTTTTTTCTACAGGGTGGAATATGATATCCCTCCAGCACCCTCGTTCTCTCTGTACATTTCCTCCTTCACAAAAACTCAATATTTAATCTTCTCAGTCTTAACTCAATCTTTGTGTCTTTTTCAAAAAAAAAAACACATCTTCTCAATCAAGCTATTCTTCCTTTCTGTCTCTCGCACTCTCTTTTTCTCTCCCGCTTTCTTTTTCTCTAACCAGCTCTCCTTATATAGTGCCGTTTATCCTCATCTCATTCTTCATCTTCATGTCTCTCTCACACACAACCATTTGCACACATGCGCACGCACGCACACACACACACACACACACATGCACACACGCACACACACACCTGCACGGTTCAATAGGGTGATGCAGACATATGAGCAGCTGCTAATGTGGCTGGTTCTTTTGGGAGGGAATCCCGAAGCAGATGGAGACTTGGCATCCATCACAGTGAGGCCAAGGTGGGCATCATTCAGACAGCACCGGCAGTGGGCACACCCAGCCCTCCTGGGCACAGCACAGGAAAATACATTCATTGCCACGAGGTATAGGCACCAGCTGTATGGGCACCTGAATATTTCACTTCAGCTTCAAAAAACAACCCAATGCCCACATGGGCTATTAAGAATGCATGCCACAGATTGTGCCAACTGTAGTTGATTAACTTCATAAATTGGCATAATGGGTCATGAGACTTGGCAAACAATCCAGAGATTGTGATCGATGGAAGTGCTTGTGTGTGTGTGTGTGTGTGTGTGTGTGTAAGAGAGAGAGAGAGGGAAAATAAATCAAAGCCCCTCTGACTACTATTGAAGCTAAGTCCGATCAATCCAAACTCTTTAACTGGACAGAATTAATGGCGTCTGAGGGTGGTATTGGGCCTGCATTGAATCCTATTGAGTTTTAGGGAAAATCAGCTAAAGATGCTTCCGGACTAAGCCTCGTCAGGCCACTTTATCCCCGTTTGGGGGAGGGAGGAAGGAGGCGTCCGTCCCATCAATTAGCTCTAATCGACCAAACGCTACGTGACTGGCGCACACAGGCATGCCTGCCTGCCTGCCTGCCTGGTTGGCAGCTGAAACGGATGTGGCGCAGGCCTGGGAGATGTCCGGCCCAGAGTCAACCACTTTCCCATCCAAGCAAAGCGGGGGTGGTTAAGGGATTGCTTTTGACCTGTGACAGAAGGTCCTGTGTTACCAGTTAGGGGGTGATGGTGTGCATGTGGGAGGGGCGGGGGAAAGGGGGGGTTAAGGGGAGATGCACAAAAGAGGTCTCAGCAGGGGGGTGGTGGTTGTGGGGGGGGGGTGGGTTGGTGCACTGTGACCCCTTCGAACCGGGAGGTAGTAAATTAGAGGCCGCGTGTGCTCCCTGTGCTCAGTGTTGTGTGCTGCTGCTGCTGCTGCGGCTGACGAGAAGATCGGCCCTCGGTGCAACAGTCAGGAAACAGGCAGACTAAAGAGTGTCCACTCAGCCTTCTAGAGTTGCTCTCTTGCGTGGATATAAGGAAAGAGGGATTCTGAGCGCTTCTCTGACTCTTGCTTTCTTTCTGTCTCTCTCCCTCTCTGTGTGTGTGTGTGTGTGTGTGTGTGTGTGTGTGTGTGTGTGTGTTAGTTCTTCCTCCTTGCGTATCCTGCCCACTGAAGGCTGTTTTATCATTTGGGGACTCTGCAGACCCAGAGGATGCTTTAATGGTGCGTGTGTGTGCCCGTGTGTGTGTGTGTGTGTGTACATCCCTACAGACAGATGTATGAGGGACAGCTAAAAGAATGCTGAGCAGATGAACTGCTTACACAACCATGGCACACAGGATGGAAGTGTGTGTGTGTGTGTGTGTGTGTTTCAGACAGGCATGACCGTGGCCTTACCTACAAACTCCCTTTTAAAAAGCTGACTTGTGCATTAGCCAAACGGCTACATAAGATGGAACATATGGTCTCTGCCAAAACAGACATTTCAAAGATTTGTCTGTAATACGGCAATCATGCCACTCGTAAGCATATTACAAGTGGCAATACCTCCCCCTACACACTTCCACTGACCACTGGATTAGTCGAACATGTGGACCATACTGAGCTCTTTGTCTGTTGAAATGCCAGAGAGCTTGAAGTACACCAGTTTATTTCTGGAGCATATAAACACGGACTGGGACAGAAAAGCAAAATGACATGCTTCTTAGTTGATGTCACGCATTCACCCACCCATCGACACACACACACACACACAAATAACAGCCTTGAACTGCTAAAACTGCTAACTGTTAAAACGACTGCAGAAGATGAAAACAAGGTCATTTTGTCCACTCCAAGACTTAGACTAGTAAACAGACTCTCGGCCATAGCAGATCCTTGGTTCTTTTTCACCTAGAAACTACTACTTGCCCCCATGACCAACTGAAATATCTCGATGGAACTGTCTGCACAGAATAATGCTAGAGACGCATTCTAATTACTTTTGCATGCCAAAGTCAATAAGATGGGAAACAAAACAGATGTGAAAAAAAAAAAAAAAAAAAACTGGCACAAAATGTCAATATAATTGATACCTTGGAGGGTGCATTCTTTAATTGATAGACTGCATGAAATGTGCTTATTAGCATTGAAGACAACAAAAACACTGCATTCGTTGGTCTATGAGCCTAATCTCCCTTTAGACAGCACTCCAAAGCAGCAGTGACCAGAGCATTGAATTCTTTGGTCTATAATCCCCCCAGTCTCTCCAGAAATGCACTGCTAACCAGTATTGTTGACTTCACTGAATATTGATGACTGCGGTCTATAACCGTCTACTTGGATGACCTGCTAACCTACCGTGGGTATTGTCCACCACCCCTCACCGACCCTTCCCCTCTCCCCTCTCTCCCCACTTGTGGACCCTGACACTGAGGCCACAGCTCATCATGGTGCTGATGCCTCTGGCTGAGAATCTGATTACTAGGGCCCTCTCTTGAAGACCCGCACAATCCATCACGCTCTGCACAGTGATAGCAAATCAATCCAAACCCAGGCCAGGAGAAGAGGAGAGGAGAGATGGTGGGAATGAGGGAAAAGGAGAGAGAGAGAAAAAGAAAGAAAGAGAGAGAGAGAGGGAGGGAGTGCGTTCTACGCATTGATGATGAGTAAAAGATTGCGTCTTTGTCTTTTAGAGGAGTCCTAGAAAACCACAACCAGGACAAAGACTGACAGTGCTGGAAACAATAGCATTTGATGAAACACACACAAATACATTTACACAAAATGAGCGCACAAACTTCAGAAACCAAACCAGAATACAGCAGACCAATATCCAACAAATATCTTATTTACCATAAAACCACTCAACTGTCAAACTACTTCAGGTTCCAGGAATGGAATTCCTACATCACCAGAATAACAATACAACATTATGAATATTGTTATTGTAGTCAATTGTGGTTCAAATGCACTCCTAAAAAGAAAAACATTTATTTTAAAATCCTCATGACAATTCAGCCAGTAAGCAACAGCACATAACACACACACATACAAACACACACACACATGCACACAACTGAACAAAAACAATCAAGCTTCTCTGGTTAATTGGTGGGGGCTCAGCACGTGGTCCAAGCAGTTCACCACATGCTTGTGTGCCATTCATTACTCAAAGATGGGGGGATCCTCCACATGCTGTGCTGTGTGATCCCTGCACACCCACCCATATACCCACACCAACATCCATTACACACACACACACACACACACACACACACACACACACTGTGTGTTGGCAGAAGCTACTTGCATGTGTCAGCATACGCATATGTGCATACATACACATATACACATGCTCACATACACACACACACACACACACACACACACACACACAAAGAGAGATTATTACTCTCCATGTGAGGTATACCAGTTAATTGACAGACCATGTGTTAAGGGACTGATTTCTGAACTGTGATTGTGTACGTGTGTGTGTGTGTCTGTGTGTGAGACCCACTGTGGGTACAAGAAAAGCACCTGATGGCCAAACCTTCCCCACTGCGAAACTAGGCACCCTCATGACTCAATTATCAGTCGGTCTCTCTTTCTCACCTTCTCACTCTTCTCTTCTCTCTTGCATACACACACACGCGCACGCACACACCCGCACACACAGATACATTGCCTATTCAAACAATAATTTCAGCGAGTGTGGAGAGGTCTAAATCTGTTGGCACTAGAACCTTATAAATCAACAATGAATCAGCTTTTAATATAATATTACTACTCATTATTTAGTAGATATTGCACTGAATTAAAATTCAATTATGTTAAATCTAGCCAAGCGCTGAAAAGGAAATTAAAATCTGTTTACACAGTTAAAGAACAGGAACTTTGGAGAGGAAAAGTCAGGACAATTTAAATGAGTCACAAACAATGGCAGAAAGTTTAACAAAACAAAAACCACAATTCAGACTGAAACACTCTCATTTGCCCGCTGTCTCAGCACAAAACGAAGTCAGAGACACCCAAGAGCGGGTGGCGGTGTTGTTGCGTGAGAACGCCGGGCTGGGCAGGGCCGTAAACATGTCGAAAAAAAAAGACTCAAACAACCTCTCCAGTGCTCTTTAAAACGCGTCGTCTCTCCCACATGGTGTCAATTTGCATTTCTGCCGAGGAGCTCATTTGCGCGTTTTAGACTTTTATAGTCGCCAAAAATCACAGAAACCACACAGCCTTCCCTCCTAAGTAAGTGCAGTTTGACGACCCTTTGATTTCGCCCTTCACTCTCCTCCCTCCCCCACTGCTAAGCAAAGAGCAGCCAGCTGACAAAGCGAAATTAAGACGAAATCAAACAACCCTTTCACATAGGAGGGGAGTGTCTATTTGTTTACGTTGCAGACAGACACACAAATACTCAGATTCATGTTCCGTTTCAAAAAATGAACCCTTTGCTCAGTCCTCTAACAGAGATGAAAAACGCCAAACAATAAATAACTCAATAACTTTGTTTTTAACGTGTCACTGGCAGTGGTGTCATATGGTTCCAATGTGGTCAGACATTCAGCTAGTGCTTTTAAGACCACATTTGTAGCTGAGAATGGGTGTGCAGCATAGAGAGGGTGGTTGTGGGGGGAGGGAGGGACAGGACCCCAGGGTCTTGAGTTTCCTTCCCTCGCTTCCAGAGCTTGATCCCATGCATTTCCTTTGATACCAAAAACTCCATGATGGCTCCATGGCCTTCCCATGAATCACTGGGGCAGCTCAGCTATACAAAGCAGTCCATCAAGGGTTGTTTTGGATTGTTTGATGTGTCAAGTATACATGTCCAATGGAAGACACGATGCAAGACACAAGCTTCTCATCTCACCTGTGTTGTCTGTGCAATACCTGTGACTGTAGGCATAGAATTTTCTCCCCATCTAACCACACACATAGCTTACCAGTACAAAAGCATCAGCTCTCTAAACACTTTAGCCTCCTTTTAGACTGACAACCATGCATCAGCAGAGCATCGCCTCCTCCAACACAACAAGCTTATGTGGTTGGCTCATTGAGTGTCCAGACGTCAAAGCAATCCATCCAAACTCCATTCTCCTCAGCTGGCTTGCTAATGAAAGCTAATTAGGTTAAGCCGAAAGCCAAGCTAATAAATTCATTCACTTCAGCTTAATGAAGGAAATAGGATGAAGCAGATGTTCAGGCACACTTGGAGATTTCAACAATTTTTCTACTTTGAACGTATGCCTGAGGTGACCTCTGTTTAGAACTTCACCTGGACTCCTACAAGCGTATGCTACAGTAAAATCAAACGGCTATCCCCGATAATAAAGTTAGGATGCAGCAGTTAAACAGCAGGGAGGACCCATGGCAGATTGGACCTCAGCAGACCCTTGGCCAAGTGACCCTCAGGAGATTACAAAAGCAATAAGAAGTGCCTGAATTCACAAAAAAAATGGATTTAATGTCATTCAGCACAACAGATGCAGTGTCTTTCATCTTCAGGAACTGAGATCGGCTTACCACTACTCCGATCATCAGGAGTCTGCACCAAGGACTGTTGCCATACTGGTTCTACGACAAGGGGCCTGCTCCAAAGACTTACAATACCCAAACTATTTCAATGTCCAATGTCATGTTTTTTTATCCCTCCATGGCCTGTTGTCAGCTCCATCTTGTCTACAGTAGAAGTCTTTATGGTAGACTAAGTATTTCAGCTTTCATTTGGAGGCACAGTAGGTGCGAAGTAAAAAGAACAAGGACAGATGTATTCTAGGTTTAGGGCCAATTCCCTTGATTAGGTATTGAAGCCTGGTTAAAGATTGCTTCCAAAGAAGCATTCTTCACATTGTGGCTCGAGGAGCTATTGAGAGATGACTAGAAAGACTACCCTCTCTTGCGACGCTGCTCCATTCACTTAGGAAAAAGAACATGTCCTGAGTGCCCAATCTTTTTTTTTTTTTCGCCCCCTCTTCTTTCCCTGCCTGAGAAATGGTTCAAGACCGGCAGCGGCCGGGGAAACATTCTTTCCCGCTGCTAAATGGGCTTCCTTTGAAGTGTTTGCAGCCAAATACTTCCTGATTGTCCTACAAACACAAAGAGGCCGGCGCGCAGATGAAAATGGCCCGGGGTCCACATCCATCATCCCAGTGTTAAATGGGACCTCCTCTTCCCTCCTCCAAATATTCATGGCTCCGAGGGCTGAATCTGCAATGGAGTGAGCTGTAAAACGGTTCTCTTTGCTAGGAGATTCTATAGGCCTATTTTCTGTTTTATAACTTGTTTACAATGTAATCAGACACACACACACACACACACACAAACACATACACACTCTGACCAGACATACACACAAAATTGTGCCTGGTCTTGTCGTCAGGATTACATCATGTTTCCAGCAAATATGGTTTATATGTATTAAAATGGGGAGGGTGACGTCAGCCAAAGGGGCCCACAGAGATTCAAGATATTAAAAATATCCCCTGGTGTCCCAGTAAAGAAATAAAAATCAAATACAGCAAAACTTAAACAACAGTGACAACAATGGGACTGGCCAAGATATGGGTGGCAGATCAAAATACTTCCCTCTGAAACAGAGACGGGCTATATTAAGTCTCTCATATGTCCAAAGCTTTCTGAGAGTGACTCAGCCCACAAGTCGGGTGGGTGGACTGGTGTGTGTGTGTGTGTGTGTGTGTGTGTGTGTGGTGTGTGTGTGGGGGTGGGGGTGGGGGGTGTATTACGTTTCAGAATGGAGAGACGTGTTTATGGCGGCCTCCAGACATCACAGAGCATTTGTGGCCCCCCTCACAACATGAGGCACAGTAAAAGCGTCTCCGGATTTCAGCCCCTTCAGGAAAAAAACCTTCCCCTTCGCTGGCTGCAATTACACATTGTTTTTGGCTCGCAGTGGAGGGGGACAGGAGTGCTCGTCAGCCTTTGTGTCTGGGCCGAGCACTCTAAGCTTTCCGCAGTCAGGCACCACCTGCATATGCAGCATGCAAAATGTTATTTGTGCGTGTGTGTGTATGTGTGTGTGTGTGTGTGTGTGTGTGTGTGTGTGTTTATTTCCTTTGTCCAAGAGGCAGTGAGACTGTGACAAATTAAGTTCCTCTGTCCCAGGTTGACCCACATCGGTGACAAATCACCCACCTTCGGGTACAACAGAAGTAAACAGTAACAACAACACAACAACAACCTCAGAGTTTCTTTTGTAACACGAATCACATGCAGCATCAAGACAATTAAAACAAAACAAAAAAAACAATCCCTTGTTTATCCGTACGGAGCAATGAGAGAGTTTGGGAAGAAGAGGAGGAGGAGGAAGAGGAGGAGGAGGAGGAGGAGGGAGGAGAGGGCTGTGCATTAGTGGAACTGCTTAGACACCTCCTGGAGGGGCACTGGAGGAGGATAACACAAAGGAAAGGTAACCCATGGCAACCAAACTGACGCCATCAAGGACAAAGAAACTGTGGTGGCTCTGCCCCTGTCTAAAGCCTATGAGAACCACAGACAAAGAACAGTACAGAGAAAGAGAAAGAGAAAGAGAGGGAGAGAGAGAGGCGAGCAGAGGTGGGGAAGGGGGGGTTTAGAGAGGGGGAGAGTGAAAGTGTGTGAGAGAGAGAGAGACAGCAGAAAGCAAGGGAAGCGTGTGTGAGAGAGAGAGCAGAGAGAATGAGGAGAGAGAGAGACGGAATGGATGGGGTTGGGAGGGGATGAGTGGAGGTTGCAAACCTGGAGGGGAGGTGGGGGGAGTAAGAATTGCAGTGAGAGTGGGAGTGGGAGCGAGGACCATGTGTGGTCCCGCACCACCAGCTCTGAGGACAGGCCTCTCCGCCTGCCTCTCAAAAGGCCGCCGTCCGCCCCCAGGATGCTCAACGCAGCCCACGCCACAGAGAGAAAGAAAGCTCTGGAAAAACAAAAAGCCCGAGACAGCGAGGGAGAGGCTCAGCATTGCTGCTGGCCCTTGAGAGCACGTCTGAGTGGCCCACTCCACATTCACACCGGCACAATGACGCTGACAGACGCTAGGCAAAGAGTGAGAGAGCTTGGGAGAACTAACAAAAAAAGAAAAGAAAAGAAGAAAGCATACAAATAAAGACAGGAATGAAGAAAGGAGAAGAGGAGGAGGAGAGTGTGTACGCGTCTGTACGCAGCAGTAACAAGGACACTCTAAAATATTCATGCTTTTTTACGAGGCACAGCAAACAAAGGGCGAAACGATTCCACCAAGACAGCAAAAAAAAAAAAATCCCTAACTAACCACATGAACATTGTTAGGCTTTTGACCAAGACTTAAAAGCCATTAAAAGCTTTGGGTCTTTGTTCTACAGATTTCTGTTGTTTCCTATAATCAGACGGCTCAGAACCTCAGCCAGCGAATAGACGTACAGTATTTCCCTCCATGACCCCTCAACACCAATTTGCAGCCCTAAATCTTCTTCAGCTGATGACCGTGTTTGCTACTAACCACCTCCATAAATGGTTTAGTGCCCTGCCAGCAGAAAAAGGTCATCGACAGAGTTTGGCCTCTTCAGAGCCCTTCTAGACAGTAGCCTAAACAACACAACAACAGGCGAGACACATCAACTAACAAACTATAAGAGAACACCCTTTAAAACCCTGACCTAAGCCAGCCCTCGTCACCCTGACCCGAGGTGGCCGTCATTCCAGGTCAGGAGAGAGGGGTGGTGGCGGTGAGGGTGTATGTGGGTGGGGGGTGGATTTGGGTCAGTTAGTATGTTTACATGCACTGGTACGTCAAGCTACAGTCATTTTTCTGTTGGGTCATTTCACTGGACTATCGTGCAAGGAAATTGAATCTATTTATTTGGGCCAAGTGTGTCCAACTAAACCAGGTGGTGATACATCCACCTACACGACATATATCTTTACCTACGTGTGTTTAGTACAATTTCAGCCAGTCTATCATGTTTACTTGTGTTCTCAAAGTGCAGTTTCAGTCTAGTTACTTGCACAATGATCCACTTCCACATCTCCTATGTGTGAGGGAGGAGAGATCACAGGAAAGACTGGAGGTCAGGTGAGGTGAGGTGAGGTGCCTGCGTCATGGGTCAGCTGGTGTGTCAGCCCTGACAGGCCCCCGGGCAGCCATCAAGCTCTGAGTGTCAAGCTCCAGGAAGGTCAGCAGGACAGAGGAGAGGACAGAGGAGAGGAGAGGAGAGGAGAGGAGAAGAGAGGAGAAGGGACAGCCTTATCTGCCCCTTAAGGAGGATGACAGCAGGTCAGTGGAGGCCCTTCTGCTTTTCCTCTCTCTCTCTCTCTCTCTCTCTCTTTCTCTCTCACACACACACAGAGTTCTCTGTTGGTATTTTTTTCTCATCTTGATTTCACTCTCTCCCTCCCCTAGGATCTCTCACCTCTTTGACACTCACTCGCTCTCCCTCTTTCTCTCTCTCTCTCTGTCTCTCTCTCTCACACACACACACACACACACACAGACACACACACACACACACTACGTTGATCTCATCTCTCTGCCTCTTGTTCTCTGCAGGAGAGACAGGCTAAAACAGCCTAAAGCAGCTCCCACACACACACAGCTAAAATATCCAGGCACCACAACAGATGTGAAAAGAGGTTGGCTACAGCTTGCTTCAGAGCTGACGTATGTGGAGGTTCTTATGTAAAACCTGACGAGCACACACACACACACACGAGCGCACACACACAGTACAGGGCATGGAATCACGTAATCACACGATTAAGTCCAAATCAACAAATCAAACTCTCACGATGAACATAATTTAGATCTGTGGTGGGGACTGCAGTGGGTTTGGAGGATTGTGAACTGCTGCTTAAGTGTTCAGACCAAAACATTTCTTAATTAACCTTAATTATCTTGGCGTCCTGAGTGTAGGCGTGCGTGTGTATGCATATATGCGTGTGTGTGTGTTTTTGTGAAAGAAAGAAAGAAAGAGAACAACTGCACAAGCACTTGAGTGTTTGTGTGGGCCTCTCTCAGTAATTAATGACGCTCCTGGAATAATGAGACATATCTGCTGCGCTGGCACCGCCCACGACTTCATAAGAATCCGCCACTCTTAACTTTCTAATGTCTCCTACCTCAGCACTTCTGCATGCCCATATCTCAGTAGACTGACAGGCAATGACATAACCAGCACTGCACCAAGGCCACCGTGGTGTGGCTGTCTCCGTCCTGATAGAGGGTGGAGGCTGGGGAAGGGCTGCTTCATCTTCAACGCTCTCGTGGAGGACTATTTCTTTGGCTAGTTTGTATGGAGACAGCAGTAGTTCTATTTACAGTAATGGTTTATCTTTGCCAGGTTGTGTGTAGTAGTGTGTGTGTGTGTATATACATACATATGT
Source organism: Tenualosa ilisha (assembly GCA_015244755.2). Classification (NCBI taxonomy): domain Eukaryota; kingdom Metazoa; phylum Chordata; class Actinopteri; order Clupeiformes; family Clupeidae; genus Tenualosa; species Tenualosa ilisha. The sequence goes on from PYXC01000001.1 coordinate 4,412,466, forward strand.
GTGTGTGTGTGTGTGTGTGTGTGTGTGTGTGCGCGTGCATGCGTATGTTTATGCATGCTTGAGAAATCAAGACAGCATGATTAGCATGGCCTGACAAGATCTCAGTCACTCCGATGTCCGCGGCATGAACCTGACAGCCTGGCGAGATAAAGATGACATCCTGACGTGTAAACAAACCTCAGGATCAAAGGCTCCCTTGATGCCCCCCCCCCCCCACACACACACACACTCACACACTCACACACACACACACTCACACACCTTCCCTCCTTGGCCAAGTACACAGCCATGTGTCGACACATGGTATCAAAATTCAGTGCTTACTTGCCGTAAGAGCAACATATCAGAAAACCTCAGAGTGTGTGTACAGCACACGGGCCCGTTTTGATGTTTCACAGCAAAAATATTGTTTTAGCCTCATGCAAGATTTAGGGCTATCCAAATTTCTCAGACGGATTTCCTGGTATTGTTTCCAGCTGAATGCCATAGCCATTTTAGTGCAAAATAGGCCCAAATATACGTTTCCTAATCTCTGTGGTATTGCATGAAGTGGAAGAATTCAAGGCCACCGCAAAGGATGGAATATGTAACAAACAATACCATTTCAATTTCGCGTGGATTAGTTAAGCTCGCTGTCTGTAATCCTGTTCAGGCTAGCAGGAAGGTGCAATTCTGGGTCAGGCCTTAAATGGATGATGTTCCTGCGCCTGTGCATGCATATGTGTGCGAGTGTGTGTGTGTACTTATGTTGTACGTGCGTATATGCATGTGTGTTTGAGCGAGTGAGTGTGTGCCTGCATGAATATGAGTATGAGTGTGTGTGTGTGTGTCTGAATTAATACATGTGTGCGTGTGCAAATGAGTGAGTGTGAGAGTGAGTGTGTTTGGGGGGATGGGGGTACATGTTCCCCCCATTCGGATGAAAACATTGTGCGGGGAGGTGGGGGGGGGGGAGGGGGGTGACAAGGGCATTTCCACTCAAGAGAACAACATCGTCTGCCCCTCCCCCACCAGACACCGACCCCACAGACACACAACCACAGAAGCCATCAAATAAATAAATAAACCGTACAAAACCCAAACGGCGCGTGGCACGGTGACCTACAAACGGTGACTGCCAAGAAATTATTCAAAAGCCCTGCAAGCCATTGCCTTTAAAAGTCATCTACTGTAAGGCAGGACTGAGTGAGTGGCTAGGAGGAGGAGGGAGGGGGAGGCAGAGATGTAGGGGCTGTAGGAATAAAGGAATGTCCTCTGAATGTGCCATCAACATACATACATGTGTGGGTTCAGTCGGGGGGGGGTGAAAGAGACATGGGGAGAGACCAAGTGAGAGAGAGAACCAAAGAGAGCAAAAGAGGAAGAGTGAGAGGGAGAGAAAGAGACGGAGAGAGCAAGGTGGAGAGAGAGAGAGAGAGAGAAAGAGGAAGAGAGAAAGAGAGGGATGGAGACAGAGGAGGAGAAAACAAGAGATGGAGAAGGGGGGCAAATCGAGACACCTGCAAGACGGCTGCACCGTGGCCAGAAAAACCACTCCGGCAGACAGTGTGAAAAGTGCACAGCCAGAGAGAGGGAATGGGAGCGAAGGAAAGAAAAGAGGAGGAGAGGAGGAAAAGGAGAAGAGGAGGGGAGGAGTCGGGAGGGCACACAGCTTGATCCAATTCATCACCATTTTTCTGAAGTGCGTCCATGACGGCTCAATTTTCACCTTTTCTCCTGGATACTGCTGTGGACAAGTCGAAAGAGAAGAGAAGAAGAAAGAGAGAGAAAGAAACAGCCAGACAGAAAGAGAGAGAGAGAGGGAGGACAAGAAAGAGTGAAAGAATCAGAGAGCAAGCAAGAGGCACACTTTCATGTGGACTCTGTGCTTTGGCTGCCTCTGCACACATCCAGCTGTCCGCCCCCTCCCCCCCTTCCACCAAAGCCCAGAGCTGCTCCCTTTCCTTTCCTTTCCTTTTCTCTCTTCTCTTGCCCTCTCTTCCCTTCATCTCTCTCTCTGTGGGTTGGGGGGGAGGGGGTACTTCACATTATTAATCCCCCCAAAAATGGCTCCCACCACTACCGCTGCTCAGGGGAAGCCCTTCCCCAAAGCCTCCCGACTTCAGCGGGTCCGTAGCTCAGCGCCGTTCAGCATCCTGCTTGGCGACACGGCCGGCTGGCCGGCGTGAGCCACGAGAGGCTCAGGACAAGACTAATAGTCGGAGACAGAAACACAGATGTGTTTTTTTAAGCTTGCTCTCTGAGTCCTACTTTACTTTGGTTCCTGTTGGCGAACAAGCGCAGTGTAATTGGAAGTGGCATGCCTGGCCCAGGGGTGTGTGTGTGTGTGTGTGTGTGTGTGTGTGTGTGTGTGCATGTGTGCGCCAGAGCAGGGGCTGTATTGGGGTTGGGCTGGGATCACAGTGCTCGGGGGGGTTCGCCGCCTCTCTGCGTGACGTAGAGGTTTGTTTCTGGCGGCGTGGGGGCCTGTTTTCATCTTGTTTAATTCAATTAAAACACTCTCGCCCTCCAAGAAATAAAAGCGGCGGGGTTGCTTTGTTGTGTCTGTTTTTCCCGTAATTTTCATTTTCACGACACCCAACACTGCCTCCAACATTATCTGGCAAAGGGAGAATCTAAATCGAGTGCTGTCTGGACGTCCTAATGTTTTTCTTTCAATTAAATTAAAACTTTTTTCTTTTTCAAGCAGGGTGCCACCGTCAGCTAAAGCGTATGGTACGTTTCCAACCTCGTTTATATGAAATGAGATTGAAAACTGAAATGACTGCTGGGGCTGATCTAAACACTGCGAGGGGGCATAGAGGAGGTTGTTCTTCTGGCACAAAATGTTCAGGGCCTGTTTCCCCAACCTTTCCACACTGCCGCTTCTCCCAAAGGCTTTACATTTTTCCAACACCACAAATAATTACAAAAAAAAAAAAACAAAAAAAAAAAAACACTTGTGATAGCAGTCCAGCGCTATTTATCGAGCAAGCCCATCCCAGAGGCACGGTGAAAAGCAAACAAAGATGAAACACACGACACACAGTTCCAGTCAGTGAGTTTTACAGAGCAGTGGAGGAAATCATTTGTGTCAAACAGACAGTCTTAGCAAGAAGAAACTGTAGGAGGGGAGCCTTGAAAACCGGTTAATGAGGGTCAGTTTTCATAGCAGTCATGCTGCACTGCGCAGTGTGTGTGTGTGTGTGTGTGTGTGTGTGTGTGTGTGTGTGTGTGCGTGTGCGTGTGCGTGTGTGTGTGTGTGTCTTTATGTGTCTTTCTGTGAGTGTAGTGTGTGAAGGCTGAGCCACCATCATCACATGCTAGACATGATTTCACAGCACAGCGTCTCACAAACAAGCACTGCACCGTACACGGCTGGAGACAAGGCTGCAACTACTGGAAACGATTAATAGGGTTTTTACAACCTCTCCTCATTCCAAAGCCTACTTTAACACGGAGCAGCGAGTGCTAAGCAAGGAGCGAGGAGGTAGGGTGTGGGACGGGGAAGCAAAGGGGGGGGAGGAATGCGAAAATAAAAATCGCTCTCTCGCTAAAGGCGTGGGGCCTCCGTACTGTGCGGAGCACGCAAAGCAGCCAAGCCCCGCTGTCCGCAGAGGGTTCACTCAGAGAACAGAGATCAGACTCTGGTTAGAAATACAACAGGGCCTTGTGACGAGGGATGACGCAGTGATGGACACACAACAAAAACCTCCATGACATACGGTTGTGCAGGAGGAGAAGAAAAAAAAACAAAAAAAAAACAACGACGCAGAGTCGTTGAGCGAGTGATACACTAATCGCTAACAGTTGTCCACGGCCATGAGGTTGCAATTAAAGGGATAGCTGAAGGCTGCCATCATTAAGTCATATTTATAGTGATGCTTTGACACACGCTGATGGACAAGTCTACAAAGACATTCATAGCTAGCAGCGAAAAGGATTCAGGTGGACTTTGCCTCCTGTGTATTCATTTCTACCATAGCAAATGCTATACCATAGCAAATACCCATAGTCCCTCCACTCAATATTGTATTTTGCTACTCAGTATTGTATTTCACTATAGTATTATGTCATATGTGTATAGTATTATGTCTCTCCTGAGGCTGCAATTTCCCCAACTAGCCTTTCTAGCAACCAGTCAGTGAACAGAAATTGAAGGAATAGCCCAATAGGTTGACAGTTCAAACAAAGTGCCCACCCAGAACAAAGTAAACATATGCCTATCAAGAGTGTACAGACTCTTTGCACAAAGTGAACAAAATTGAAAGAGTGGTCCACCAAGCTAGCTAATAAATAGAAACGGAGCCAACAACACAATGCCCAACCCGGCGCCGGACAGCTGTTTCCGTCAGGGGGCATCAGCGAGACCGCTGGCTCAGGCTGTACTCTGGAAAGCACCAGACTGGGAGGTCTGGTCTGAGGGCTGGCTTGCACATACAAAGCAGTCCAAAACCTACAGTGCATCAGCCCAAAGGAATCCAGCGCTGTAAAGACCTCTGTGGGGTATCGCCAACGCAGACTTGTAAAAGTCAAGACATAACCAGACGACACAGGCGGGGTGACGGTCAAGCTGTAAAATATACAAAATAAGACTTCAGAAGAGTTTTCTAACTCTTGATCCTCTGTCAATGGGGCCTTTTGCACCCTAATGTGTACGGAAGAGGCATTGGGGGATGGGAGTGGGTGTGTTTGTGTGTGTGTGTGTGGGGGGGGGGGGGATGGGGGAGTTGACCTGAATGTGAATTGGAATGGAAGTGGGTAATGTTAATGCAGCTGTGGACATTTACATCAACCCCAATAAATCTTCTGCAATATCTAGGTGGCCATCATCCTCCCGTCTCCTGGGATGTTATGTAACCCAGCAGTATAGGATTCATGCATTACTTCAGCCACTCTGCATGCATTACTGAGCAGATTCACACATGCACTTAATGAATGGGTTTCATAAGAGGCTCCATTGAAGAAGATGAGCTTGTGCCAAGGGGCTGAGTGATAGGAGGCTGTATTAAAAAGTTGAAGAAAATAACAATAGTCATTAAAAACATGAATATTAAACGATTTTTTCAGTCTGACAGTTCACTGCAGAGATGTTATGAGGAGGTTATTAAACACAAAAGAAAAAAAAATGAAGATTGAACAAATTTAAGACTGACAGCAAAAGTCTGAAAGCCCAGAAGGAGGCCAAACAAAAGAAATCAATTACAAAAAAAAAGTTATTCAAAGCATGAATGAACAGTATGGCAGAAAGCAGGACACAAAGCTGGAGAAAAGACACAACGAAGATCCTGTGCATTTCTCCCAACGCCAAATAAATAAACAGTAAATATGGTGCTTCAGGGATTTTAAAGCTATTACCAAGCATGCCAGATCTCCGTGCTAATAACGAGGGTTATCTTAGGCAACGCTACAACAATCCCCAAAGCAATAAATTCTATAACAGCCTGTGGCTAATTCAACTGGGCAGATCGTCTGTTTAGCAAGCTAAACACATTAGTAAACAGTGCATAATAGGTCTGTGGACCACCCCAGGATAAATACAAGCACCTCTACATGTGCAAAGAGCCAGAGTATGTCAGAGCAATCCACCTGCTTTGGGAAAGTCACTGAGCTCTTGTTGAGAAAACTTGCGCAGTAATCCAATGTCCTGGCGCAGAGAGCCAACTTTAGAAAACACTACTCAAGGGTTAGTTTATCCTTCACTACACTCACACACAGGCAGGCAGTTTGTAATCTCACACACACACACACACACACACACACACACAAATACAAACATGCCCATTTCAATACTATACACAGGTAGTAAATCTACAAATGCTTGAACACACATCAGACACACACACTCACACACACACACACACACGTCTGTTCATGTGTGTGCACGCAATGCGTACACAACATAAAAATACAAACATGCCCCTTTTAACACTGTACACAGGTAGTAAATCTACAAATGCTTGCACAAATACCAATAATCCAAATACACACACACACACACACACACTCACACACACACACACACAAACCTAGCCACACACACACACAACACCAAGCTGCAGTCTGGAAGCAGGCCTGCAGTGGAGCCTGAGTCTTAAGCGTCTGGAGCTGTGTAGATGGGGGACGCAGGCAGGGCTTCCTGGGATAATGAGCAGAGAGGAACAGGATTACTCCGGCTTCCACAGCTCTGTGCCAGCAGGCCTCTACTAATTACGCTCCTGCAACAGCAACAGTAGTAGCAACCGCAGTAGCAGCAGTGGAATTAATGTAGAGAGGCTCCAAACACACTAGCATCTGATGCTAACCCAACATCCATTGCTAGTTGCTGTGTGTGGTTTGCCAGCCTAGTCACCTGCTGTTAACAGGCTCTTGACTGACTGGCCCTGAGGCACTGGACCAATGCCTTCACATTCCTAGCTTTGATAGAGAAACACGATGTACTGATGTACAAACACACACACACACACACACACACACACACACACACACACACACACACACCACACACACACGCCCCAACGGGCCTGATTCGCAGCCCTGTGATGAAGGTCATTCTGCCCCTGCCTGTCTACTATGTTACCCCATCATAAACTCCAGCCCAGAATCCAGCACATCCGCACATACCCACACAGTGCTTCTATAGGAAACATATGGGTGCTCAGCAGCACACCAGTATTTACAGGCTCTTCTCTCACACACACCCACCCACGCACCGCACCGCACGCACGCGCACACACACACACACACACACACACCATAAAGGCAATGCAGAGGGCAGCTCTGTATTCCCTGTTCAGGAGGCCCACTTGGAGAGAGAAATTGACTATTTGAAATATAACAATTTGATTACACAATACAGTCCAGAATATAGCAAATTACTGTACGGTGAAAAACGGGCCAAGTCCTATTAGACTGATCCATTGTGTGATAAACTTTCAGTCTGTTAAATAAATAGCTCAAATCAGACATCATGAAGCACCATGCAAAACAGGCCGGCCTTGTGAGATGATTAGGGACCTACAGCTGAAAAAAAAACTGATAGCCATTCACCAAGCCCCTCAGAGCTGCCATCAAACGCACAGGGGATGCATGTGGCAAGTCGCAGCACTGCACGCTCAAATGAGACAAAGGCTTCTTTGCAATCGGCCTACTGTGGCAAGAAAACCAACGGCCGGCACCACTTACACATTTCTCCTTGGGCGGAGTAATAGGGATCTTTGATCGTTTACACATCTGTATAAAACTCATTTGTTTTCCGTGAGCTCAAATAAACGAGGCAGGCACACAGGCAGGCAGCAGGCAGGCAGGTGGTGGGGGGTGGTGGTCATGGCTGAGGGGCACAGTGGGGCACAATGAAGTTGTTGAAGGTGTTTGTGGGCCACAAGGAAGGTCTTGTTCAGGGCGAGACGAGTGGATTTGTTAGAGGACAAGTCTCCTTAGGTTTAGAACTCTCAGGTGCTTTCTATGACCTATGGTTAGGGTTAGGGCTTTCAATGACAGGACCCCCCCCCCCCCCCCCACACACACACACACACTCACCCATCTCCCCCACACACACACACTCGCTCGCTCTTCTCGCTGCTCCTGTGGAGGCCTAATGAGCTGGGTATACAAAGGATGAGGAAGAGGTGGAGGAGGGAAAGGAGGAGGAGGAGAGGTGCGTGTATGATGTGGTGTGGTGTAGTGTGTGTGTGTGTGTGTGTGTGTGGTTGAGTTGTGCAGGAAAGCATCAAGGAACACAACAAAACTCCCACCGTCACACCAGCATGCACTCCCACGCACGCACGCGCACACACACACCTGCGTGCACACACACACACACACACACACACACACACGCTCTTAATTAGGCACTGGCTGTGTGCTTAAAGGAGAAGAGAGGACAAGGAGGCTGGAGAAAGAGAGGATGAAGAACAGGGGTTGAAAGAAAGAAAGAGAGAGGCAGAAAGAGAGGAAGCGGAAAAATGGGGGAGAGATGGAGCAAAAGAGTGGGTGCGAGACAAACAAATTAGAGGAGAAAAGAGTGAGAATGAGTCCCCATAATTGCATAGATCCCACCAATATGGTTCTCCCTGCATGACGTCAGCCTTGCCTTACTGCATTAGGAAGCCAATCTCTGCCCTCGCAAATCTGACATGATTGAATCCACCCCCCAAATGCTCTTTGAGTGTGATCTGGCCTTCTGCCAAAAACACAACACACTCAACCACAAGCCAATTAGAAGCCGCCACTTACGGGAATCCCAGATCACATCTGAAATTTGAACAAACTGGGTGGTGGCCGGGGCCATTTGCACATCCTCATAACTGACATCACCTCCTTTAATGACTAACGTATATGGAAATCATCAGTTACCGGTGAGAGAGAGAGAGATTGTCCGCTGGGTACATTAACTAGCAAAGCAATTGTATTAAAGGAGATTTATGTCTTCCAGGGCTTGCGCCCTGCATCTATAAGTGGGGCAATTTGTCTCGTCGCTGCCCCGCCATTGTGTTAATTACGTCAACAAATGGCGACATCCCCACCCAATATGGATGGACAGTGCATGGACAGGTCAGGCCATTGTATCAGTGCTCAAGGCTTTCCCTGGGCCGGCGCTGTAACTGTGAGCGAATCACAAAGCAGCTCTTTGTGGCCGCCGTGGACGCCTGTTAGGCGGAGAATGGCCCTCGTGTTCGGCTCTGTCTTGCTGTGAACGGCCATTTTCCACAACATGAATGGGCCATCAATAAAGCCTTTTCAATGCATGCCACCCCATGGCAAAGAGGCGTGAATGAATTGGGTCAGATAAGCCTTTTCAGGCCCGGCTCAAGCCCAGTTTTTCAGGAGGGAAAAACACTCCCCCTTCTTTATTGATTATAGATATCAATTATATGAGGCAGAGAACTGTGGGATGGAGTTGTCAGGGCCAGTTCACATCACAGAGCCTTCAGCACCTCGGCTCGTGAATAATAGAATCACTTAGAGAAGTGTAAAATCTTTCTATCGCTCTCACCGCTCTCCATCTCCCCCTCTCTCTTCATTAACCCCCCCCCCCCCACACACACACACACACACACACACACTCTCTCTCTCTCTCTCACTCAATACAGCCTAAGGCATTCCTGAAGCTTAACTCCTATTAAGAATTCAAGTCACGCAAACTGGGCTAGAAGCGCTCACAGTGCACACATTCAGCAGCCCTGGGTGACGGCAGCGTTTGTTGCGAGATGCTGCTTTTACAGAAACTGGCTAATCAGACTGCAGTCCACCAATCAGACATTCGCTGCACACTGGCACACTGAGGCATGCGCGGACAGGAGCCCGTACAGGCCAAAAAAGTCGACGGCGAGACCTACGCCCAAACAGTCAAAAATGGGCTAAATAATTTGCTGTATTTACAGATCTTTCAGGGGCTTACATTTTCACTCTCAAAAAGCTTGAGCTACATATCCCAGAAGAAACAAATAAAGCTTTCACTGTGTATCTGGAGAGTGTAAAATAGAGAAGTTAATTACAAAACAATGAACACTGTTTATAAGCAGATGCAGATTTTTCTGTGTTTTTGGGGGGCAGAGAAATGTAGCACTTATAAGCTTTGAGAAAATAGTGCCTGTAAGGTCAATCACACAAGCAGAACTGTATCCTGCACTACCTATCTCCCTTGAGGCATTCTGATAACATCACACCAGACAGTACAAGACAACTGGAACATCATTGCAAAGACCACAAAAAAAAAAAAAAAAATCACATCAACCGCAACAGCGCACCAGTTATCTGACAACAGGAGAGAATAGCCTGCAGTCCCTCTCTGGTTCGCCCTTGAGTGGAGGTGAGAATGGAGGGTCTACACGGCGCTGGAAGTGCTCAGTCTTTATGAGGTGCTAAAAGTAGGTGCATGACGTCCCCCTCCTCCAGCAACCTCCCCCAACCCCCAACCCCCAACCCCAATCTCTGCACCCCCTCATGGTACAGCATCCTTGAGAACGCTTGCATAATGCACGCCTATAGGCTTTACGATTTGAAAAGTGTCTGTGTAATTGACCAAATCTAGTGTTTGGCTGGGAGAGCGAGTACCGCAGGCCCTGCTGCCAGGTATGGCATGGTTGAGCGCCTGAAAACAATGGAGAGCGAAGCGCACTAGGCAACGCGCACTAGGCAGCTGCTTTAAGACTCCCAGCACCTTCTTTCAACTGCAGCCCTCCAACCTAATGACTTGGAAAAAAAAAATCAAACACAGGAATTCGGTATTATTTTGTCAAGGGTGCCACAGTATTATGACAGGGAGCGACGTGCTGGTTCTCTTAGTGGCCTGTTATCTTTGCTATTTGCTTAATGCTTTGACTACACAAGTACATGCTGAAAGAGTCTTTTCATTGGGCAGTTGATGCTAACAGGGAGAACATTCTTAATTTCTCTGAACCCCATCTTAATGAATAAATTGAATAAACTAAAAGATTTAAACTGAAGCCTTTATTCACCTACCCTGCTATGAAAGGAGCTCTACCTTCAGCTTAAGAGACACGCTCGCACATTTTACCCTCTCTAAAGAGGACACACTTCCCTAAAGTGGATTCTGCCTGCCATGGAGCATTAACAGGCCATAGTAAGGAATTCATATTGCGTTTTACGGCCTGGGTATCTCTTGAAATGACAGGTAGTTAAAAAGAAATATCTCTTGCCTCCGGTACTGAAAGCCACATGGTCTGGTGTTTGGTGGTGAAGACAAATGATCCGTATGAAAGTCTGGGGGCCTTTGAGATATCACAAGAGTGGGGACACGAGCACACACACACACACACACACATGCACACACACACACACCCACACACACCGAGCGCTTCCTAAGACTGTATGTCACCGCGGGAGCAGAGAGACTGAAACGCAATCCGCACCACTCATCAAGCTCGTAGCAGCGGTAGCGCCCATCCGTGGCGCTCTCAGCTTTTATCGGCTCGATTGATCGCCAGGAAGCTCCCGGGCCGGGCGATCCCACCGCTAGCATAGCGTTCTGCCATCCCATTGGCTAGTCGTTCCCTCCGGAGCACGGCGCTCCATCAAATCAATTACCAGACGCGCGCTGTCGGAGGTCTGCTCTCTCTGCTGGTCAGCACATGTGGTATTATACTTCATTAGGGCGGCGCACGCCTGCGTTTTTTTTCCACAGCCGATCAAAGGGAAAAGAAGAATTAGCCTGAGCTGGGCTGGGGGACATGCTGACTGTACCACCAGCCTTTCCCATCCATTTGTTACCTCCATGGGAAGGAAGGAACATGCTACACAATGGGCCCACTTCAAAGACCAGATGCAGCGCTGCGTACCTCACCTGCTATACATGTTACTGTATGGTATATATAGCACATGATACTATATACTATACACATCAGTGTAATGTTATAGAGATGTATGAAGTAAGTAGAAGTAATATAGTAGCACTATAGCAGCTCTGAATGGACTATTATATATTTATTTCTTTTTAAATATTAAATACTATATATTTATGTATATAATATATGTTTAGTAAACATTTTTGCTTTACCTTTGATGAGTGGATGAACAGGTGCATTGTGGTCCACAAACACGTAAACATGTAAGGGGGAGAGAGAGAGAAGAATATTATTAGTGATTTTAAATAAGCAATGAGTGTTGTTCTTGTTGTCATAGACTTAGACTCATTCTACTCAGCTTCACAAAACTGAATAGGATCTTTGAGGCAAATCACCCCAATTATCAACATTGGCCTTGTGTTGGGGATTGGCTGCTTTTAAAGGCTGTCTTTCTGTAGTCTAGCATGCCTTTGTGTCTTTGGAAGAAGATGCTCTGAAGCTTGTCCAGGACACAGACAGCCTCGGGCTAACTAATCATGCTGAACAGTCACACACTCACACACACACAAATACACAAATGCACATACACATATGCAAACTTAACTGGCACACACACACACACACACACGCACGCACAATGACAAACTCACACAAACACACACACAAATACAAACAAACACACACACACACACACACACACACACACACACACACAAACCCCAATCAGCCTTTAATTATTCTGTCTCCTCTTTGACCCTCCCCTCCAGTCCGCCATGAGGGCACCAAAATAAGAGAGGATCCAGCCAGTGTCAGATCAGGTGCTGTTCATTCACTGACTACAATTAAGAAATTGAGGGCACAAGACAGACAATCCCAGAGTGGGGCAAACAGTCAGAGGACACAGGGCTGGGAGAAAGCAACAAAACAAGGAGGTCTGCTGCTCATTAACAGTAATGTGCCAGAGGACATTCAGTTCTAGCTTGGTCCAGTTACGGCCTCGGTTCCTGTGGGTAACCAGTGTCTCCAGAATGCCACGTGTGCCACACTACATGATCAATACACTTAATGTATGATCATGATCAATGCACTGAATGACTTTATAATGGATGGCGAAAACTTCTCTTATTTCTTTTGCCATCAATCAGTTTTCTTCTCCCCAGCGCTAACTACCTCAGAATGGCACTTGCCAATGCAAAATACACAAAGTTACCACAATAAACACACTTGTGCTCTACAAACTATGTATTCAATAGAAAGCACTGACAGTTGCAACATCATTCAGTTGACTCCACAAAAATCGTATGCACAGAGAGAAGGAAATGAAAGAATGCATCTGAACGAAGGAAAGAGCGACAATCTCCACGCCTTTCAATTCAAAGGGATGCATTAGGACAAAATGTGTGTCCATGAAGAAGCTGGTCATTGGAGCCCAGTATTTTCAAGAGCCTGGTATTGTTTATAGAACCCTCCAACCTCAGCCACAATCTTCCATATGTCCACTTCCTCAAAGGAGTGGGCCTGCTTTACAAGCCGTCTCCCGCTTTGGACTAATTACGCCCATTGACAGGCCAGCGGAAGAGGCAAACAGTGTTTGCTGCCTGTGGGGGAGTGCTTGTTAGGGATGTTCAAAGGCATGACCACTTGGACCACAGTCCAAGACCTGGCAAAAAGCAGCTTACAATGCAACACTTGAATGGAGGGGACGTCTCGGCGGTCTGAAAGAGAACTGTTTGCTCTTGAAGCTGTGTGTGTGTGTGTGTGTGTGTGTTTTAAGATAGTGGCCTCCCAGAGTGAATGTGAAGGGGAAAAAAAATGTTGGTTATAGAGTTTCACTGGTATGTCATTTCGAGGAGCCAGCCAACCAGAGTTTCAGAGAAGTTTTCTTGTGTCCAAGAAATACTTGTATAATAATCAAATGAAAAATGTATATTCATGTCGATTTAGAAGCTGTTGGAGTTACTCTAGTATGTCAGAACTCAGACTATTAAATGTGATTTGCAGTGGTGGAACTGATTAGAGTTATAACTTTCCTTTTGGGGAAAAAGCGGGTGAGGAAGCCAGGTTGAGAGTCCTTTTTTAATATCTCAGAAAGGCAACAGTCACAAACAGTTTAAGTAACATATCCTTTCAGTTACCATGCTAAATAAGAGGATATGTTCAAACATATATCTAAAAGACAGCCATTTAATTATTGTGGAAACATAGCACAATGATTTTTTTCTTTTTTTTCTTCTCAGACCTCTGACAGCAGAAATCAGAGCCAGACACATCTAAGGGGAGGGAAGGGGGATGGGGAGGGAAGGGGGGTCAGTTGCAGTATTATGTTATTCCACATTCCCTGACAACGACTGCAAGTGCAGATCTGGACATAGCTGGGAGGCAAGGGCTGTCAGCTGGAGTAAAGGTTTCCCAGCACCAGAAGCCTGGGTAGGGTCTTAATAAATGCACTAGGAACAAGCCCCCCTGATCAACTAGTCAGCCTTGCCCTTTAGTGAACCAGCTGGGGCGGTGTGGATTCCTTCACACCGGAGGGTCAACAGCTCCAGGAGCTTATTAAAGAAAAAGCCGCCAAAGAGAGAGACAGGAACCTTCACCTCTGGAAAAAAAGCCCTAGAGCTGTCAAGAACTGCCCCAGCCTCTGACAGAGATGAACAACCTCTCACTCCCGGCCGAGAATCCCCTTCAAACCAGGAGGTCAAAGGGTTTTTATGACAACACCAGAGGGAAAAGAGGGGAAAAAACATTTTCTCTCGTACACGGTGACGTGCAGCATCACATCCAATTTCAAGATGGCACGCTTCAGTGAGTTGTTGGTTTCTCCCATAAGCTCAGAGCTAAAACAGCATTCCACTCCATTTTACCCCCCTTTATCACAGGCTGAACAATGGAAACATCCCTGTGACCAAACCACAAATCTAATATTAGATTGTTGATCAAACAAGTATGTATGGACATGTACATACTGTAGGTTTGATGTGCAGAAGCTGCTGGTTTGATTTGCACAACAGGTTTTAGTTAGGCAGCCATGTATTCCAGCAGCATCATTTCAAACCTTGAGGCAATGTAAATGAGGATTACTGGTGTGTGTGTGTGTGTGTGTATGTATGTATGCCTTTCTCCATTCGCTCTCTCTCCTGCACCCGCTTGTCTTCAACCTAAATGCAATTATCTTGTTTGTGAAACCAAAACCTTCCCACTAACAGCGAATGTAAATCTGAGGGGTTTCACTCAGAAGGCCTCCCTAAAAGAAAAAAGAAAAAAAAAAAAAAAAAAAAAAAAAAAAAACTCAGCCGGGGCCCCCTGAAAGATTCTAACCTCTAATCTCGTTTACTGTCCTCTTCCTCCTAAAGCAGCTGCATCACCCCCATACACTTTCCCACCCACCCACCTGGCCTCCCTCTCATCCCCCACCTCTGGCCACCAGAGCAAGCCCAGCCCACAAACTCACCTCCCAGCTCCCAACCCCTCTACTCCCCAATCCCTCCTCCCCCTTCGGCAGGAGAAGCACAAGAGAGGCAAAGTCAGAGGAATCTGAAAGTAATTAAAGTCTTCTTGGGGTTTCCTCCAGACCCTGTATATTCCAGGCATGAGTGGAGGAGGAGAACACTTACTGAAGAGCAGCGACACAAACAAGCAGCGTTCAACAGCACACAAAAATGTTAAAAACTGCTGAGCGGACCATTTTTTTGACAGTGATGTAGTCCCAGTCCTCGCTGCTGACGCAGTTTAATTATGAATACACAGACGATTATAGCGTGTCCCTTGACCCATCCCCCGCACCCTTGCCAGACTGTACTTGGAATGCGCACACATGTATATACACACACGCACACACATGCACAATGACAGACACACACACACTCACAAAACATGCTTCTCATTATACATTCTAAGTATCCATCTTAGGAGGAACAGTGGCTAAAGCATAGGGGTGCAATCTGCACGGCTGCTCAGCTTGTCTGCTTAAAGTCTCGTGTTACAGCGCAGATCCGGGCTGCCTCTCCCTGAGTCCGTCCCTGGCGAAAGGCAATCTCAGCCAAGTCAATGATTAAAGGCTTTTAAATGGGCCTGAACTGGAGATATTAAACAACAGACAGTCTTTCCATAAGGAGAGGTGGTGGTTGTGTGTTGGTTGTGTGTGTGTGTGTGTGTGTGTGTGTGTGTGTGTGTGTGGAGGGGGGTGAAACGGAATACTGTGAAAAACCCGAGCGCCCCACCGATCGCTCCAGCAGATACACATTTCACGAGAAAGTATTCTTTCAAACGACAGCTTTCGAGCATAAATCAGAGTCGGCCTAAAGCAAGACAAACAGTTCTCCGTGGCCGTGGAGCATGGCAAAAGCCACGCAGGCCTGACACGAGATCCCTCACGGCGACTGGAACCCCGTCTGGAACACACTTTTCCGAAAGCAAGAGACAGACTGGGAATGAGTAGATGGTGAGGGGTGTGTGTGTGTGTTAGTGTATGTGTGTGTGTGTGTGTGTGTGTGTGTGTGTGTGTGTGAGGGGATGTTGAAGGATGGAAAAGTCTCTAGCCAGAAAGGTTATAAACCATTGGAGCATCGCGTAGCTGCTTAGGGGGAGGTCGCCAAAGAATGCCGATGGATGTTTATGGAGGAAACAGACCTCGGTCGAATCAAACCGAAGGATTGCTAAAGAGGCTTTCATGGATGTTGTGCAGATGTAATCACAGATATTATGCAATGGAAAAGGGCCAAACATACGTAGCACATGACATGACTCCAGAGAGCCAAAAGAAGGAAGCTGAATTACACACACTCTCTTCCTGCCTTCTCAACCCATAAGCCCCTGCTAACAATGCAACCATACCCGTAAGAGTTAAAGGCCTATTCGAAACGCCTGTTGTTCAAGCGTTTAACAAGCTTCCAAATCAGCAGCGGCAGAATCAACAAGTGTGGGCTTCTCTTCTGCTGTGTTCTAATAAAGCGTACATTTGTAAGGGCTAATGACAGAACAGAAGAGAACAGCGCCTGCTGGAGAGGATCCCCCTGTGACTGGGAACTTTTTCAGTGCAGAAGAAGGCTGGCTTCTGTCATCACTGTTTAAGATAAGCAGTGTGTGTGTGTGGTGTGTGTGTGTGTGTGTGTGTGTGTGTGTGTGTGTGTGGGTGTGTGTGTGTGGGAGGGGTGGGCACTCATTAAGAGGTAATAAACAACCTTTAAATAATAATACAAAAGATCATTCAACATCTTTTTTTCCAGCATCACATCAAGGATGGCTGGCAGACAGAATGAGAGGTTACTTTAAGGGCAGGTATTTTTAAATGGTCACAAATAGAAAGTGAGTGTTTGATTCAGGAAATAACAGTTCACAATCTCCTCAGGAAATGAAGGCCATATCATCTACACAAAGAAAGTAGAGATTCATCTCTGTTGTATCTGTGATGGTGGTGCTCCCAAGAATGCCAGTGTGTGTGTGTGTGTGTGTGTGTGTGTTTGCTCGGCACTTGAGTGTGTTGGCTGAAAGACCACTTGGGGAATGGAACACAGCTTGTTGCCACTAGGACGGATGACATCACTGCGAAAAACTGCGGGGTACAAATGGGACAAACAACTTGAGACGTCAAGGTCGCAGCGGCAACCTCAGAGCAGAGAACACTTTCCTCTTTATTTGTCCCCCCTCCTACTTCAGATTTCTCACTGGTCATCACTAGGCAACATCTAACCAAGGCACGCCAGCTTACCACTGTAAAAAAAAAAAAAAACTTTGGCTCCCACAGTCCTTGCTAAAATAAGAGATATTATTTGGAGGTCTGACCCCCCCCCCCCCCAGGTCCTGATTACAGCTGGTCTCCAATCTTTGCTTATGCCGGGTCATTACGGCACGATTAAAAACTCATTGAGCTGGCAAACACTGATCACGGGGGCCCTGCCAATTCATCTGTTCGCAACGACATCCCACATAAATCAAACAGGCCATTTGTACAAACACGGACACATGCACACATTGCATGGGACCCCTCCCTAGGCAGCACCCAACAGTGGCACACATAACATTCACAGACACCTCGCATCTATCTTCATTAGACACCAGAAGCAGATGGAAACAGTTCATCCTCTGTAAGAAGAAAAAAAAAAGTCTTACGAGTCCCTTTTTAGCATTTTTTTTCACAAGCTCAAATCAAAACCCATTTCATCTCCCCCCACTTCATCAATTAATGAGCACTGAAGAAGCCACTGTAAGGGTCTCCCAAGACCTTGCTATATGTATAATGCATGGAACACTATGTGGACACACTTCAACAAAGACACGCAGCTGCCAGGCTTTAAAATCTAAACTTTATGATGCATGACCTGGATTCTAAAAAAGCATTATGGCAACTCTGCTATTCTGAAACAATAAATGCATTCATCTGCACTATTGTCAGAGCGAGAAATCGGCACCCTTAGTTGTACCCAAAATGGATGCCTGCGCCGGTGCTATAAAGCTCTGTGATTTCCTTCATCCTTGGGAGTGAATGGAGCCTGATGAGGGAGAGGGCGAGGTAGTTAAGGATCTATCATGGAGAGAGAGGACTGGCTGTGCCGCCAACCAGCCAAGGCTGATTACCAGATACAGCCGCACACATATGGCACCAAAATGAGCCTATATGTTTTGCCATGGCCGCCTCAATCGGACCACTCAATCACAGAGAGTGACAGGCAATCCTCATTAGAGGAGCCAGGAATGCTGGCCAAAAGGAGGTCTGCTGGTTCTTTTCTGTGTCTGTGTGTGTGTGTGTGTGTGTGTGTGTGTGTGTGTGTGGTGCAGGCAGGAAACCTTAATGTTTGATGATGTGGTGGTTTTGTTTTAATACTTCTCCCTCTGCTTCCCCTAGCTAAGAGCGACTGTTAGGACCTCAAAGGCTTTTTCAGCACCCACTCACTCACTTAAAGCTAAACAGCAGTGCCTCCAGAAACAAGCAGCCCGGCAGGTCTGCTGGTGCTTTCAATTAGACAGCCCTCTGCCTTTACAACAGGCAATGGAACTGGTAGATGGTTGATGATAAATTCTTACATTATTACATGAAAAAATCTCACTAAACGCTTACACTGTGCCCATAGTAAGACAAGAAGCAGCCTAATCGCTTTTTTATTTTTTCAATTAAATGCATTCTTATTTATTTATGAAGTTCCATTAATAATATCCACCGTCCCATGGCTCCTCACAAAACCCCAGTCTTCTTCTGCCAGAGAACCAGCCGAAGGCGACAGTTGCTCCCTTAATTCTTTCTTGATTTACGGAAACATACTTTCGCAGAAATCAAGAGAAGAATTTATTTTCTTAGATTAACTGCAAATCTGCACACTATGAGAGTATCATTAGCAAGGCCTATTAGCAGACATACCTCCATCCCTGCCTCTGACCGCAACCTCCGCTAAGAAATAACAGTCACATGCACATTTCCTACCAGGGTGTCAGAATATCTCTTATAACACAAACACACACACACACACACACGCACGCACACACACGCACACACACGCACACACACACAGAGTGAAAGAGAGAGAGGGAGAGAGAGAGAGAATCAAGAGAGAGAGAGGAGACAGAAAACAGAGAGAGGGAGGGAGAAGGAAAGAAAGAGGAAAGAGAAAGTCAGACACACGTGCACACGCACATGCACACGAACACGAACACACACGAAAATTAGATTCAGAGAGGAAGGCCAGCCAACCAAAGTTTAGAAATTTTCACAAGTTCAAATATCCACGGGTTCAAAAGTGAACAAGAAAGTCCCTGGTCCATGTTCCTCTGGGTCAGATCGCACTGAAAATAAACCGCAGGATCAAAAGCAGGCGAGGATCCGAGCGGCAGCGAAATACTTGGAGTTCTTGAATTGCGGCTCTGTCTATCACTCTGTGCATGTAGTGAGTGAGCTCCTTCCCCCTCTGCTAAGGAGAGGAGAGACTCCAGCTGGAGCTGGAGAGAGTGGACGCAGGAGACAGAGAGACAGAGAGAGAGAGATGGGGAGACGGGGAGCTGGCAGGGCAGGAAAGGGAACACTATACCTATCCCTTCTCCATCTGGAACCATGTCAGGTTCGCCTGGCCGTTCCCTTAGAACCTGAGGGCGCTGGGGAAAAAGAGAGAGAGAGAAAGGGCGAAACACAGAGAGGGAGAGAGAGAGAAAGAAAGAGGTAGGGAGGGAGAGAGAGACAGCAAGAGGGAGAGAAAAGAGAGTGAAAGAGAGAGAAGAGAGAGAGAGAGAGAGAGAGAGAGAGAGAAAACCAAATGACCAAACTTGGGCTTTGCCCAAATTTGCATCACTGCCAACAGCGTTGGGGAGGTAAGTGATGCCAGAGAATGGCAGCTTCAGAGACGAGAAAGAAAAGAAAAAAAAGCAAAAGAATAACTACACTCTCAGCTTGAAATTCACGTCAGGTTGATGTGTGAATTTATTCACCAGCACACCTAGTTCCCGTTTCTTTGAATCTCTGTAAGTCTGTAGCAAATAGGAGCATTTACCTATTAACCTAACCAATTATGATATAACAGTTTCCACACCCAGTCCATTTCCTTTTAGTGAGAAACATATTGTGCATCCTGTTGGGCAGCTTGCAGACTTGAGTGATGCCAAAGCAGATGACAGAGCCACAGCAAGAGAAAAGGAGGAAAGGAGATGGAGAGCTGTGATAATGTGAGTTCATTTCAGTAGCAGGAGCACTGGTTGGTCTATGGTCTTAACAGCCACAATGACCACTCCAGAGCAAAGCACGAGAGGCTTCTTATCAATTACATCTTTGCTGAACGCCCCCCTGAGACACACACACACACACACTCACACTCACTTCCTTCATCCCCTCTCTCTCTCTATGTCTTTCTTCAATGCAGGAATCAAACATCCGACGTAGAGCTATTTGTCCCTCGTCACTTAGACCACTGTGGTGTAAACAGGGGCCTGTTCATTACACGGACGTCAAAGGTCAGAAAAACAAAGTGAATGCCAAGAGCTCCTCTGAACACTCAAAACAACTGGCAATTAACCATTAGAGCCATACATTCAAGAATAGGTGGCTTCCGGAGAGAAAGACATGCCCAGTCCTCAAACTCAGTGCCATCAATCTTCTCCATAAATTGGGAGGCTTGGGGGAGTAACTAAATCCAGGTGATAATCACTGCAAGAGAGTGGGCCTCATGCTGCATTCACCTAAATGCAGTGGAGGGCTATACATAACACAATCTATTTGAGTCCAGAGACAGGCAGTCCCAAAGACCTTGTTGGTTATTTTCTCAGAGAGCAGTGATCTCAGCCCTCAAGTGTCTTGGTGCTTCTGACAGGAGCTGACAAGAAACACCACAAGAGGTCTAGAATTTAGGAAGGATTTGAAATCATTATTAGGTTCTAGAGCAAATATATCTAAAATTTTAAAAATCAGGAATCAGAAAGCTAGGAACTGGCCTATGATTGTCTGGTAAAAGTGCTTCGAAAGTTGCTCCATGTACCATCACTGTAAACATTTTTGCTACAGGCTTCATTAAAAAGAAAAGGAATAGCAGAGTCAACATTCTTGCATCCCTGTACAATAACAAACCAATACTGCAATACTCCAGCCCTCCAAACCACAGAGCAGAGGAACCATTCCAAAGATCAGATCATTCCTCACTCCTGGATAAGCTAACCTGGAATGAAGAACCAACAAACTGGCAACAAGCGTCGGGCGCGCAAAACCGCAGCGCCACCCAAGCACCAACGCCCGCCAGGTCTGACTCAGATCTCTCACACTCGAGAAGAAATTTTATACTTTAATCATTTTTCTAGAAAGCCACACAGACCTCAATAATAACAAAGACAGAGCCTGACAGGCCTATAGAAACAGGCTTAATATGCACGGCTATTAAATAGCACGTGAAATGCATGACCATCGCTCTGCTGAGTCTGCAAACGAGGGATACAGTGGGTTTTTAGTTGATCTCTCCACAGAGGAAAACAGCATAATTACCCAGTAGAGAGGCAGAGGAATTTTATAAGTCACTAATTGGCCAACACACCATCAGAGATTTTATAAAGATTACAATTACTTATGATTGTTGGGAGTGTTTGTTTTCTACTTCTCCGCCTAATTCTTTCCTATTCAACATAGCCTATCCCACTACTGTATCTGGCACAGCTCCCACCTCCAGTAGATCCACACCAGATTTGGGCTGATTCTCTTTCAGACGTGAGCCTCCTAGCTGAGAAACTTCTAGTGCAATCACACAGAGGAGCTCCAAAGCAATCGCCGGAAAAAAAGTCTGTAGCCTTCTTCCATATTCAGACCACCTTTCGGCCAAGCAGTCAGCTGATTCTGTGGTGGATAAAAGACACGGATTCAGCCCTGATCAGGCGCTCTCTAGTTCCTGCTAGAGTCAGCCTCTGTCTGACTACAGATTTTGTCTACTTCAGACATGGGCCTCTTATCTAACAGCAACAGGCCCAGTTTATAATTGGTTTTAAAATCCATCTCAGGTGATCGTTCACAAGTGGGAAGCACAAGCGAAAGTTTAAATGATCAATAGGACGCAACACCATCTGATTACGAAAACAACTCTGCATGCATGATGCATTTGACCCATTTCTCTTTTGTTCAAAATGCATCCACAAGAAGGAGGCATCAAAAGGTAGAGAGGCAACCGCTAATGAAATCTGGACATACAGTAAGTGGTCAGCCGGGCACCCTGGAGATGCACGATAGACACAGGTGTAATGGGTAATGGGTACAGGGTAATGAGTCTCCACCATCCCACTTGTGACGCATTTTAAAAGCGAGTCTAATCAAAGGCTGCAAAGCATTCAACTCAAAAGCGGCATTAAAAATTGATGCTCAAGATGCATTTTAAAAGCAAGTGTAATCACGGCTGGAAAGCAGTCAACTCCAAAGCACAGGTCCAGGTTCATTCAGCTCAAACCCAGACCACCAGCTACCTCTTCACAGCTATCCTCATATTAGATTATCTCCATGGCATCAGCTAGACGCTTAAGCCTTAGTGGCTCTTCAGGGAGATGCCCGACTGTTAATGTGATTTCATAGCTGACACAGACAGGCACTTCAGGGGCTCTGTCAATAAATATGTCAATCTGTTCTCAACTCACCCACCACATTGGAACAAACTGCCTTCATTCTGAACATGAAAAACTAACAGCCTTTCTGAGCGTGATGCTCGGCACACTATGACGACTATGCAGTTCCTGACACAAACACACACAAACACATAATATAGTAGCCATTGTGTGACACTCCACACCCTGACTTAAAGGGATGCACCAATATTTTCAAAATATCAGAATTCTTAGTTGCTTTTGAACAAGACACTAATAGGTGAGATGCAAATGGTCTAATCTGATTCAACGATCTGTGCTAGGCTGCCTAACTGTGTTGTAATGTATGTACAACTGTGTTGTAATGT
This sequence comes from Tenualosa ilisha, assembly GCA_015244755.2. NCBI lineage: Eukaryota > Metazoa > Chordata > Actinopteri > Clupeiformes > Clupeidae > Tenualosa > Tenualosa ilisha. The sequence continues at coordinate 4,435,138 of PYXC01000001.1, forward strand.
ATGTACATATGTGTACAAGAGTGAGCACGCGTGCGTGTGTTGTTGTGTGTGGGAGTGCGTGTGTGAGTGAATCTGTTTAGTCTCGCAATAGTGTATGTAGGCACTATCACGTATCTGTCTTGTCCATACTGTGTTTTAACAGTTTCGTGTATCACCAATTGTTCCCGGTGAAACGTTGTCTCGTCTCACTATGTACTGTGTATATGGCTGAAACAACAATAAAAACCTACTTGACTAGGCTGGAGTTAAAAGTGCTACTGTCAGACTCAGAAAACTGATGGATGAACTGGAGAAAGGTAAAACTCAATTGTTTAACACAAGAGGAGATGGAAAATGAGTGTATTTCCCCAAATGGTGGCATATCCCTTTAAGACAAAGCCCTGACAACCACAGATAAGCAAACACATAAAATGCATACAGCAGTCCTTGTGTGCTCAAAACACACATAGGCTGGGCATGCAAAGGCAATGAATGTTATCCTCTTTTGTTTGAATGTTATCCTCTTTTGTAAGTCGCTTTGGATAAAAGCGTCTGCTAAATGCCTAAATGTAAATGTAAATGTAAATTAAAGTGCTGACCCAACGGCAGTGGAGAGAGGCGATATGAAGAGAAAAGCATTCATGTCACTGATGTGAGCCATCTCTCCCCTGCAAGGCATGTTTGCTTGGGTGCCTAGGCTAACAAAGACAGAAGCAGATTGATTCTGACAAGTTAGTACACAAAAGCACCAACTATCAGTGGTCCTAGCCAGCCAAGGGGGGTAGGGGGTTGGTGATGGTGTAGTTGGGGGGGGGGGGGGGTACGGCGACAGAGCTGAACTCCATACTCTCCATCTCCAGGCCTCCACAGGTCCCGCAGAGGAATGGCTGGACCACACACAGAGCTACAGATATTCACAATACACAAAGACAGCGTGGCCGTGTCTGTTCGGGTCACTGTCTGAACAGTGTCGTGCCACTGAGGAGGCAGATAGAGCAGAAACAAAGTGTGTGTGGGAAAGGGAGGGGGCCGATGCGGGGGAGGAGAGACACTGAGACAGGCAAAATTTTCATTTCATTTCATGTGGGGATAAAAACCTTTGCACCAAGTTAACAGCCAAAGCTCTGAAAGTCATACTGTGTGTTTTCATTGCTTTTGAATACAAAGACTAGCAAATAAAATTGTGCTTCAGCAGGGCCGTGAGAAGCGCAATATAGTGCATTTCTGTATCATTTCTGAATATTTTCATCTACCTTTTGCAAAGTAACTATCAGCAAGTGCAGATTGAAGCAAAACTCATCCTCGAGTCACATCTGAAGGTCCTAAAATGATGTCTCACAGTCATTTTGCACACGAGGCACCGTACCACCTTACACTGCCAATCCGTTCCCAGTATTTCCAGTGCGGACAGCTCTAGTGTGCTTCTCTCTAATTCAAACCAAACGGATTAGCCAAACAATTTAATATTGTTCTTTTTTAATTCGCATCCAGCTAATCTGCAGGAGGTTTGGAGATTTATTGCTTCTTTAGCTACTTAAGCCACATTGGTGGAGCTTTGTCTGAGCACTAAGTGTTGAGGATGCCTGGGAGCTGATGTGCATGCAGGCACACTCATTACCCATGTCAAAGGTGATTAAATCTTTAAGGCAGGGGGAAGATGAGGGGTGGGGGCTAAAACACTGATTTTTATAAGGATAATCTGTTAGGTTTAATTAAGTAGCTGGCACAGTCTTGTCAGTCAGAAGCAGGGAGGAGAGCCAGGATCTGGAGGAGAGAGAGAGAGAGAGGTGGTGGTGGTGAGGGGCGATACAGACCCTATTGTTAGAGTTAATCTCTGGTAATGACCCTCCACTCCTTAACAGTGGAGAAAATGCCCCTGCCTGTTGAACTGTCTGCCACATATGGCCTAGTTTTCATTTTCCTATAATGATGGCTGGCTGGGTGAGCACAGTGCTCTGGGTGGTTTCTGAGGGTGTCAAGGGTGTTGGTTGAAGACAACAAACCGGCTTTCCCTTGAGTCACTGGACAGAGGGAACCTGTTAAAGTAAGTCATCTTCTCTCCCCAGCCTTCACCTCTTTGCCCACAAATGAGTTTTTCCCCCCTCCTAACCAACACAGCGTGCCATTCTGGGGTGACAATCACATGCCTTGAAAAACTGCACTGTCAATTTTCCCCTCCAAAGGGAACCAGGAACAAGGGGGTCAGTGGCCATCCAATTTCACCGCCTGTCTCAGCACCGTGGCAGTCAATCAGGCATCCCGCTCAGCCTCCACAACCGGGGAGGAGGTTGGACGACACCTTATTGAGATCCGGCCCTTTTGCGTGTCCTTTAAAATGTACCCGTAGCGCACTCACTCAGCTCTTAACAAGTCTGGTCTAGACACCATCTGGACCAGCAGTGCTTAAGCGAGCACTGGCACATTGTGGAAAACCAGTCCACCACGTCAGATGTAAATGACAGACGACAACATAATTAAAGAATCCCCCCTCGCTAAACTAATTAAATAATATATATTGAACTAACCAGTTATTCAGAGGAGATGAAGCCAACTTCATTAAAAGATTACCGTGCAAAAGCCAATTTTAAGAATATTTCCAATTTTATTTAGACCATCTGTCTGATATTTTCACGCAATAGTCTGGAAAAGACTGGCGCCTGTTTTCTACTTACCCTAGGGCTACACTGAATGCGTTACGGAAGCTTTAAGTCAAGTCACGTAAAAATTACATTGAAAGACTGGGAATTTTTTTTTTAATGTTCGCTGTGCTGCCTTGTCTGGTGTAGTCAGCTCAATTGATTAGAGTGGAGGCTAATTGTTATGGCTGATACATCTTTGACTAAAAACATCCAGTGTAGACTCCCTGGCAGAGTTCAGACTGCTATTTTCATCTTGCATCACGTTATGTTAACCCAATATTAGTGAACAGATAATTAACATGCCATTAATGATTATAGTTTATCATGAGCCAAGGGCGGGAGACTGGTAAATGCTTTGTTTGGAGTGAGAAAGTTCACCTCACACTTCCCAGGTCAGGGTAAACAGACCTCAGATTACACTGCATTAGCGACTGCTGTAGTCTATGGCAAGCATGAGATTGTATTAGTGGAGTGTCCAATTAAATGTTGTCTCCTTGTTTGTGTGTGTGCGTGTGTGCGTGTGTGTGTGTGTGTGTGTGTGTATGTAAATACGCATATGTCAGAATCCGTGACAGGGTGCAGTCATTTAGAAGTGGTTGATGGACAGACCAGTGAACCAGAAGGGATGTCAGAGACTGAGAGGTGCTCGTACACATGCAGCCACCCACTGGGAGCAGGGAAGCGTGCACACACACACATACACATACACATACACACACACACACACACACACACCCAACACCAGTCCATCAGCCCAGATTCTGGGCCCGTTAGGTTTCAAGTTCACCACTAAGAGAGACTGTGAGAGAGCCGATCTCAAAGCAGTGGAATTAAAGTCTGCATGTGTGGGTGCTCTGTCAGTCAACGGCAGCCGACTGATGGGGGTCACATCTCAGCAGGAGACTGTGAAATTACATGGCTGGGACAAAAGCTGAAACTAAGTTACTGCACTGGCTCTTCAAACAAAGGCAGTGCTTTTTAAGCAGGCGTATCGTTCCAAAAAAAGCTGACAATATGTAGCTAAAACAATGATGTCTAGCAGATGACAGATGAAGTGAAGCTTTTGCATATTGCTCATCTAAAAAACCTATTCCACCACCCACCCCCCCCACATCCCCCACCAGTTCCTTGAGTTAATTCAATAGGAAGTGCACAGCGCATCGCTAACGTCTCATTAATTATATTTTTAGTAACAAATAAGCTGCTGAGTGCGCCCTCTCTCTCTCTCTCTCTCTCTCTCTTTCGCTCACTCTCGGATTTGCGGCTTGGGTGGAAATAATATGCAACGGCAGGCCCCTGCTATCTCTCCGGCCACTCATGGTTAGAGGAGCGGTAGTGTGCCAATGAAGGCCTTAAAAAACAACTTGCCGATCCTAACCCGCGGACATGGAGGTGAAGCTGTCGGAGATGATCATGTCAGCAGGGCAGGCGGCTGAGGGCAGCCATTTCATTAGCTCAGCAGGATATTGATCTCAAATAGCGCAGTTAACGCTGGGAGCACGATTGGGTGCTGACCCAGCCCTGACCAGTGCATTCCACAGTCTGCTTCTGCTGCTGCTAGCCTGGTAGCCATGGTGCCATGTGCTTCATACCTGCCTACCTTCATATTTCTGAAATGCCTTTGGCTGGAAATGTGAATTCCAGTGCAAAACTATGCACACAAAACAGCTACAAGTATAAGTCGTCCCTGTTCTTCTGACGGAACCAAGGATGAAGACTTTTGAATGCCTTTTGGCACCTGTAATTCAGACAAACATGATGATTACATTAACACCCCTTGAGCCTGAAATCAGATGCAGTGCACCACAGCTGACTACAGCGTGTGAACAGTGCATGACCTCGCTCTCAAAGGGGAAAAGCTATTTGTTCCTGCGCTTAATCATTTTGTCATGTGGAAAGCCGCGGGCTAAATCACGGTCACACTAAGTGTGATCCGGTTTGATGTTCTCCCTCATATGAAAATATCGGTGAGAGAATGAAGGGGAAAAATGGGGGCCGAGGGACCCCACAATGCTTTGCAAACATGGCCATCTGGACCCGGTGGTGCAGGGATTAAAATGCAAGAGCCTGGCTGGAATGGGAAGATGAGTGCTATCCCCCTCTTTCTCTCTGTTTGTCTGCAGTTTCTTCACCCTACCAGGCACCTTCAAAATAGACTTTCCTTTTCTCCTATTTCTCATGATGTGCTAGTGCCACAGCACTGCAAAGATTATGAAATATACTATACATTTTTCACTATGTGTCTGTCTTACACATTATTTATAATATAAATCATGTATAGATATATTTCATTTCTTTCCAGAGCTTTTCTCCTCACCCCATTCATCTTTGTCTGTCTTCCTCTTTGCTCTGAGAGGTATAATTACAGGGCATGGGGGTGGGGGGGTTGCGGTGGAGTGACTGGGGCAGAGCTGCCTAGATGTGGGGGTTGCCGCCCTTGGTTGTCAGCATCACCGCAGAGGATGGCTGGCCGTGCAAATCCTACTGGGCGGGCCCCTGCAATGGCAGCAATGTCGGCATCAGCAGTGGCAGCAAACCTTGGGCCCTGGCAGCCACGTCTAGAAACACCCAGCTGAAACGGCACTACACAACCCCCCAGTCCGTTCATCACACACACACACACACACACACACACACACACACACACACACACACACACACACACACACACACACACACACACACACACACACAGACACACACACAGACACACACACAGACACAGACACAGACACAGACACACAGACACAGAGTGGCTGACTGTAGAGCAGACCCTGGCGAGTGTCATTCCAGAAATGGTGGAGGAAGGCCTCAGACTCCCCATAGTATCCTGGGATTGGCTAGCAATGATTGCAATGATGGATTTCTGGGCTCTCCAGTTTTTGGGGGATTGAGAGACTGAAATTGGTGGCATGGATTGAAACCAAATGAATCATTGCTCTACAGGTGCTCACAATAAATGAAGCCTCTTTGTAGACCCTTTCATCTGACTTGGGCTCTCCAAAAAGAAAACTCATCTAGGAGATAAGAATAACTTGAGGTTAATTCTACAGAGAGTAACTAAGGAACGCTTGAGGGATCTAGACCGTCTCGTCTTTTTTTTTTTTCCTTTTTTTATGGTATATGTTTGGACAAAGTCTGTCTTGGGAGCCTTAAATCTCACTTCAAAACTATGTCATGCCTCAAAACCATGTCAGCCCTGCAAATGACACTGCAGGAGGGAACAAGTCTGGGCTGGGTAATTATGTCTGAAGCACAACCTAAGCACTGCAGGCATAGATTTAAGGGTTTACCATCAAAAACAGACAAAATGATTGCTTCTGTTAAAGTTGGGAACAATGAACATACTTTCTACAGTCAGATTTAATTATATGCATTGACATTACCATTACATAACTGTATGATAATTTCTCCCAAATAAATAAATTGAAAAGACCTGTAAGTTGTGTCTACACAAGCATACGCCTCTATCACCGAGAAGAGGAACACGTAGGTAACAATCTGGGTCACACGTCATGTGACATGTCCTAACAACACCCACAACAGAGCCAAATCTGTTCCAAATCATTGGTCTCTGGAGGGGGGGTCGTGTGCTGAATATTTCACCTGCTTACTGGCCGTCTGACCTTCGCGGTGCTAACCTGCATGTATATGGATATACAGTATGATCCCCTCATACACTGTCACAAGGCCAGCATACTGTGTCTACTTCATTCTCGTTCTACCACACTTGCTATTTTGAGAGCAGGCATTTGTTCACACTGACAGTTAAAGCACCACGCAGTACACTTAGAAGATGTACTCATAAACAGTCAAGAAACTGAGAGTGGCATGCTGCACACTTCAGACGCCCAATGGTTGTCATCATGGAAAGGAAGAGAACGTAACATTTATTTTCAATGGGAACTGATGACATTGACAATATCATCTGCTTAGAGTAGAAAATGATTGTAGTTGATTTTAGACATAAATAAAGTGGCATAAACAACTGCTCTGTGTACACACAGTGTGCTGTATGAAAATGCCCTTGTGGCAGTATCTTGAATGAGACCCTTTGTCTGACATCCACTTGTAAATGTAAACAGATGTAAACTGTGTACTATGCGGCACCACTTCTCCTGGCACTGAACAACCTGAGACTTGAGTAGAGCAGGTTTAGCCTGTCAGATACCATCTGCACAGGTGATTTGCAATGGTAAAACAGTACAGGATCAACTCAAGGACTCATCAGGAGGGAAAAAAAGCCCTCCCTGAACGAGCGTCCCCTCACCACTCACTGTAATGTCAACAACCTCACTTGGAGCTGGTCATCAGTCAAGGGAGGCTGGACAGTTCAGTGGCAGTTAACAGAAATTGGCCGATATTTCTCCTCTGGCGTTTATCACCCTCATTCTCACCACCTCCTACTCCTGCTCCTCCTCCTCCTCCTCCTCCTCCTCCTCCATTTCCTCCACCTCCTGCACCTCGCTCCGTTGGCGGATTATCAGAGATATGAGGCGTTTGAGTTATGGCTGGCTTTCCACGCGCTCTGCACAGGTGTCAGGGCTTTGTGCCATAATGAGATAGTGGCGGGGATGCTGGCCTCCCTAGGGGGAAGCCAGGCGGCGGGAGTGACGGCGGACACTGCAATGGCGATGAGAGGAGGGCTTATTGGTGCTTTCACTCTCACCCAGCGAGACGCGCGCTGAGGTCAAACTCATAAATCATCTCCTGGGACTGTCCCCGTCTGAGGGTGATAAGGGCTTAAAAATCAATATGAATCATCATGATGAATGAGCACGATATAAATACTGTATATAGCCCCTAAGAGGCAAAAACTGATGCAAATAATGCTGATATTCACCTACATCACCAGCTACTTGGCGAGGGAGGACAGTGCAGTCAATAGTCTTGGATGTTAATCATTTTCATCGAAGGGATTTCATAACTGCAGCGAAAAACTAAAGAGCTCTCCTGGTTTGACTGCTATTTTGGCCTAACATCACACATTAGCTCTTGTGTCAGCGTGTAATATGTCGATTAACTTCAGAACAAACAGCGTGTCTAATTTTGGCTCCGTGTCTCTCTACAGGCATGCCTTTCAAATCTCTCCGCAGAGTTGGCGACCCCTGTAAACCCCCACCCCCCAAAAATTAAATAAATAAATAAATACATACATACATAACAGGTAGTAACAAACCCTAGAAACAGAACTGGGCTTGATTTGGTACACATCTGCAGTCTGCACACCAGATCTCGTCTAATCTGTTCCAGTTCGCCTCCATTTTGGACTGCAGCTGCCATAGCCAGGGATCACCTGCTTTGCAAATAGCAGTAAAACTTAAAAAAAGGGGGGGATCATCGCACATTCCTCTGGCTTGCACAGACTCCACTGGGCAAATCGATTTGAGATCCTAAGGTGCTGTTTTCGCCTCAGGCTTAAGAATATCTCTAGGTATGCACAAGGCAACCTGGCCAGACAGCACATTCCAACTGTTAATCGTTATCAAGGTTACGGCAATGTGCTGCACAGAAAGTCTTGCTCACACCAAGAAAAACCTCACACTTCCAAGCTTGTTTATCAGAGTTTTCAGCAATACAGAGGCAATTCCTATGCTCTTCATTCATACTATATATTTCTTCACATTTCTGCTCATTAAGATTAAAGTGCCCTGTGTGGGTAAATGCAAACATAAAGCACATACACAGAAATCCAACGACAGAACACAACGAGAAGGCACTGTAGAGACGAAACTGGCAATTGAACAATGAATGTTTACATGTAGCCTCCTTCTTGAACTACTCTGTGTGAAGCAAATCATTAGCAGGCTACCACAAAAAAAGCTAGCTGAAAAACAAGTTTCTGCAAATTGCATCTGATAAGGATTCTGTCATCATTGCGAAGCTATCTAATACATGTTTTTGCAAGTTGTTTTCCACTTCTACATTACCTCACATGCTTCAGTACATACTAAGCAATTCAAAACTTAATATCCTCCTTGACTGCTTTAATAAAACTAGACCTAGAGACGGATATCACAGCAGACACAGTTAAACTTTATGCTCCTTTCTGGTTCACAAGAAGCAGTGACTCATTACACCCGTCCATGCCCATGTCTATTTCATCAAGCAAATGGACATCAGCACGACAAGTTCTTAGCTTTGATGCAAGATATTAGTCTTTTAAAAAAAAAGGGGGGGGGGGTAGAAAGAAAGAAAAACAGTCATCAGCCTTCACCCTGCCACATCTGCACTTCCTTTTCACAAATGAAGCCTTCAGGCCGTCCAGCAGTGCTGCTCAACCCAAGACCCAAAAACCCGAAACCTGGAAACCCCAACAGGCCACTTTAGTTCACCTCATCCTCCCTCCGCTTTCCTGCTGTGGGGGAGCCCAGGAGTGTAAAGATAACGTGGCTGTCACATCACCGCTCACTCCACTCGGCTAATTACAGGCCTACACATGACACGTTTATAAAAAGCAACAGCAGTACACACGCTTGGGCTTTTACAAAGCAGCCAATGTGGGTGTCCTCGGCACAGCTCCACATTCATGTAGACAACATTAGATGCTTGAGTTAAGCGATGGTTCTGAGGGAATAGTTAAAACAAAACACTGTATTGTAAGCCTGACACCTAATTATTATTTTAGCAACTGTACGAGACAGTTATTGCACTGTTCCCAAATGTCCTGGTTTCCCTTGATTACAGGCAGCCCCTCCCTGTCATTACAGGCAGAGCAGCAAGCCTCCCTGTTCCAAGCTGGCCCTGTTTGCATACTGTGACCAAAGTTCATTGCTGCTGTCCGCAATGAAAAGTTAATCTAAAGTAAATCCCACCTGACCATAACACGAAGGAGCTTTTGTTTATGTGCTCTGAAGTATTATCTATGTGGCACTAACAGGTCACATTTTCTAGATCAACTTAAATCAACAATACTAGGAGATGGCTTCTGGCAATGCTTTCTGTCTCTCTCTCTCTGGGGTAGGTTACTTCAAAGCCTGTCCTTTACATTATATATTTTGGTGCGCCTTTGACCACATAAGAGTGTGCTTAACTCTCGTATTGTAACAGGTTTTAAGAGGCTGTCTCTGTGTGTGTGCACTGCAATACATTCTCAGAATGTCTTAAAACATGGCAAAAAAAAAAAACTATATAAAGTGATGACAAACATTTAAATCTTTAAATCAGTCACATTTTAAACCCTAAAATCAGTGAATGAATTGTAGAAGTAGGTATACAATAGGTCGGAAATAAAATAGCTTTATCTAAACTGAAATAAACTAAATTACAGTACACAACTAAGATTGCTAAAATAAAATTACACAACAACAAACGAGTATCCGGAAATGGAAAGCTAAAAAAAAGTTACATATACAACAAATTAAATCAGCTGGTGACTGTAAATACATTGTGCCCTGGAGGCGCATTTATTTCAACGGCGAGCAGCAGAAAGCGACGGCGTGCACATAGCCTACGGACCACAGCATCTGCACGATGAGCTCCATTGCCTTTCAATGGAGCCGAAAACACATGAGATCTTAGTGAAGGATGGGGACACAGTGCTGGATTTCTACACTAACCTGAACCTACGTTTATTTTGGAAAAATACTGAACAAGTGTAAGAAGTAGGTTATCGCTATAGTAGATAACGTTAGCTCACCTTGAAATTATTGTTATGGTGACCCAGGTCATGAGCAAGTGAGATGAGGAAATTTGGTCTGCCTTATGCTATAGGCTACGGTAAGGTAAGGCTATATGAGGAACAATATTGTTGAATTTCATTCAATCCAACGGTGTACTGTCCAGAATATTAGGCAAAGAACATTGGGGAAGAATCCCATACCTAAGAGGGATACTAACTTAGGCTACTAACGTTACATCATGCACAGCCAACCCATCGGCTGGTGCCCCTGAGCAACTCGGGGGAAAGAGTAACAAGTTGTGTATCAACATCGTGTTTTGAACACAACGTAGCTGTTGTCAAATAAGCACTGTGTTTCATCATCTAATTTCACGTCCCCCTTCGTTGGTTCGGCTAGTTATTCTGTAAGTTTTAGGCTAAGATCAGCCGTTAAAATCAAACTTTAGTCACTCGCCGACTAAACTCAACTAAGCGAGCTGAGCCGTAACGTTACAGCGTCCACAGATACTGCGGCCAAGACAGAGCTGACAGAAGTCAGGGTCCGCCGCCATTCCCGACGTTATCATGCCGTTCGCGTGGATAAAACACAAGCCAGATGGAATGTGCAGCAGTGTATATCGTCCTAGTGACAACCAAAAACTGCCGTGTAGAGATATGAATTTAAAGGACGAAGGAAAAGGCAGCATTACGGTCATTCATTCATGTACCTGTCATCGTAGCAGAAATCGGCGCCCAGTGTGTTGACATAAAGGACCAGTGCCACGGCGCTGCACACCAACTCTGCAATCATTTCTCAAAAAACAGAATGAAATAAAACGAAAGAACAGGCTTGGGAGAAGAAATCCCGAATCTATTTTCCCTCTTCGTCCTTTGTCAAGACGCTTCTGCCGAAACAGAAAATCCAAGTCCCCATCCTTGCAAAGTGTTGAAAGTGGATAATCCGCGCATCCTCCTCCTAACCCATTGTGAGTTTCGGGAGGGCAGGTCTGATCCAACGCGAGTGAGGATGAAATGGGCAGTATTTACAGTTCGACTGACTGCATTTGAACGCCTTTCGTACAGCACTGTCGGGTAGATGCATAGTGGACGCTGAATAAACGTCGTGATTGAGCCGCGTGTGGTTAGCTTTGCCAGTGCGCATGTGCGAAGCCCCTCCTCCTCCCGTGTCGTTTGTGTCAAAGACAGCACAGATTCCAGGGTTCACTGTCTGAGAAGCTAGAAAGACCCTGATTTATTTCGTTATTTAGCAAGTCATTTTGAATTTAGTCTTTGCCATTACTAAAACACTGCAATGAAATGTTTTCATTACCGGTAACGAGACCATTTTCATTATTTCATTGAATTACTTGGGTATTCAGTATTGGTGAATTGAATGCTACTTTAATTGTCTCACGCATAAACTGAGCTCACTGGGGTGATTGACCTGTTTAAAGTCGATCACTGCTTTTTGCGCTGCAACGTTATGCACAATCTGTCGTTAATCTGGCCTTAATCTGGCTGTTGCGCAATACCAAGGAAATAGGTCTGCCCAGTTCGATAAATAGCTTTGACGGTTCGTTGTGACAAAGTCTTTAAACTTTTTTTTTTATTGGCAATTTTCACTTTTTTAAAAACTTCTATTAAACAACATGTATGCATTCAAAGGCATTTACGCAAACTACTTACTTAGTCCGCCAGGTAAGGACACGTAATTATTATTATTATTAGTAGTAGTAGTAGTAGTAGTAGTAGAAGTAGAAGTAGTAGTAGTATATTTTTATGTTTTATTCATTCATTTATTTATTTTCAGAACCTTGGGGTGGTAATTAATGAAGCATCAGGAAAAATACATTATTCAAAAAAAAAATGTCTTGGCGCTCACACCTAGTATTTGCTCTGTTCAGATGCAAGTGTTTGCACATTCCAGTGTCAAAATTTGATTCAGGAATATCATTCTGAGGACAGAGATCTCTTGATTGGTCACATGAAGATGCTGTATAAAAGTCCACCAGTAGAGGGCACACCTGCAAGAAAAGTGTTTTCTCCCTTACTAAAAACCTGCCACAGACCTTTAACTGATTAATTTAATCACATTTGTTGCTTTTGTTGTCTCCTTAAATAATATTTGTTGCTTCTTTATATCGTGTTTTCTTGGTAGGCTGAACATAGGCTATTGTGAAGACGATAGAAGAAGATAAGAATTTGGTAGGTAAACAGTGAATGAATGAGACTTGCCAACTTTCCACTAATCATTGCATAATGCACACATCTACTGTAAACACACACACACACACACACACACACACACACACACACACATTCCTTTCTTACACTTCTGAGCTGTGTGTGTGTATGTATGTGTGTGCTTGCACGCATGTCTACATGCATGGGTGTACAGCATGCATGCGTGTCTGTGTGTGCTTGGTTAGATAGAGCACAAGCAAGAGAGAGAGAGAGAGAGAGAGAGAGAGAGTGAGTGAATGGGGCAGATGAAGCAGTGTGTAGGATGAAGGAACTGGTGTGCAGGATTGTGCCATAAGAATATGACTTGTTTATTTCAGGCTGCTAATTACCACATGTGGCTTGTGCTTTCCCTGCCACCAATCCAAGATTATACCATGCACTGCCTTGGCGTCTACAGCTTAAAAGCAGTCCATGTCATAAACACAGGATACACTAAAAACAAAGAATGCAAAAGTAACAGAAAATAGAGATCACATGACATGACCACCCTTGGAAATGTACAGGCACTTTTCTGACTTACATAGAGGCATAAGGGGGGAACGTTGACGATTCTGCTCTGTTCTGTTCTGAAGCTGAAAGAATTTGAGCACTGAATGAGTATTGAACTTGTTTGCTTCAGTGCACTCAATCCCTATAAACGCTTCAGTGCATCCCACCTGCCAATTTGTCAACAATTTCCCATGGTGCTATGCTTTCTTTCTCACATCCATAGGTCAGAACCAAAGATTCTGCACAAAGCTGGAGGGAGAGCAGAGGGGTATATAATCAATACGTATCACAGGCACCACACATATCAACCTTCAACCGTGTCTACCTGACACACACTTTAGGTGGTTGGGTGATGAAAAAATAAAACCAGTGTACTCACAACACAGAACTCAGTCAGCAGCTGTGTGTGTGTGTGTGTGTGTGTGTGTGTGTGTGTGTATGTGTGTAAAAGGTTTTGATGGAGTGAAATCCAAGAGGCAAACATTTCTGCTATATGACACAGTAAAGTGTCATAGCAGAGACTTCATATGCTGAGTTCTGATATGTAACAAAAAAAATGTTTGTTAGCTTTGTTTTTGGTATGCTAACAGCATTTGCATAACCTTACAGGTCAGTTATAGATTTTAACTACTAGAAGAAAACCAAAGATTTTAACTAGGCCCTACTATAGTAACTAAACTAACAGGTTGGCAAGTTTTTTTTTTTTTTTTTTTTTTTTTTTTAACTGAATTGAATAAGCAGAACAGGTGGTACTGACCTTGTGTTAATGATCCAAAATATAGCCACAGTTACAGCTGTGTAGTTTGAGACAGAGGGTACCAGATCAGCCAGAGGAGAATTATAATCAGATTCAGCAGATCCAGAGTAGCTCTGAAGAATGAAGATAGCAGAGTGTGTCGTAATGTGTGGTATCTGTCTGTGGGTCTGTTATGTGGAAGTAGCCTGCGTGTATGAATGTGTGTACCAAAGATTCTAGAGCGCTCCGGTGTGTACTGTGCGTGTGTGTTGTTACTCACAGGGGCTACACGTCAATTTACAGCATCCATTTAATTTTACTAATATAATTTAACTAATAATAATTTACTGAAATGTAAAGAATGTTGTTCACTTTGTTTTTGCTTTTGCAATTGTTAAAGTGTATCCCAACACACTGAGGCATTTCTGGATCAGGCGTTGAATGACATGTTAGGCCTCCGTTGCTCGCTTATCCCTTAATAGCAGAGTCTAATAATGTTCAGATGTATAATGACACCAGGGATATCAAAACTCAACCACAACTACCAGAGAGGCCCACCAAGGTTCTTCTCTGAAACTCCCCAGCCATCCCATTATAATCCACCACTTATGGGAGGTGTTGCCCCCCTCCCTCTTCACCCAGTGCTGAGTGAGGAGGAGCGCACGGCATACTCGCACACACACACACACACACGTACACACACACGCATATACAATATAGCATGAAAACACACACACGCATGCATGTAGGTATGAACACACACACACACAGATACACACACTTAAACACTAGACATATCCACTACATTTGGGGACCTCAGGACCCTTGCTATGCTCCAGGAATGACATGCAAACGTGGCTGCCTCTATGTAACCTAATGACAGGTTCCAGACCTCAGCTCTGGCTGCCATATGCAGCGTATGGAAATAAAAGCACAGAGAACTGCAATCACGGCACAGCAGCACGGGGCGACAGGAGGCCGAGGAGGCTGCTTTGACGGTAACAGAAAGAGTCTCTAAGCCGCGGTCCGGGGTGACATTGGAGCCTGTGAGCACTCGCCAGTGGTTGGAAACACCGCATGAGAAGAAAAATTGGCAAATGAGGGAAAGTTGAGGGGCCCTTTGCTCTGGTGCACTAAGTGGTGCACTAAGACTCAGGGCAGGGATTCATGGAAAACCCTTTTGATGCTCTTTTATAAACTGTAGGGGGTTTCACAGTGTCAGCAGCTGTCCATCTTCTTGCATCAGTGAAGAGCTCAGATGCAAAATCCTCTAAGTCCATTGCAATGAATTTACAGAAATATATTTGTATAATTTCTATTGACGCCATCGGTCCAGCTCCTGTTGGACTGTTTTGGCTTGATTAGTTTTTACTTGAAAACATTTAAATGGCAGTTTGATAGAGATTACTTGGAAATTATTATAAAAACATCTTAAATTTAGCATATTTCTGAAGATAGAAAATTCAGCTAAAGAAAGTGTGAGTCCGTGCACACTTCCCTCCCCTGTGTTATGCAAATTAAACATCCCTTAAACCCCCTTATCAAGGGACAAGATGTGAGTAGTTGTTAGATCAAATCATACAAATCATATATCAGATTTACTTGATTAACTGAAAAAGCTCCGTATTTCTCTTTTATTCTGGGAAAGCTGAAAAAAAACTCTGAAAAGAATCTCTCTCTCTCTCTCTCTCTCCCCCCCCCCCCCCCCCCCCCCACCCCCCCCACTCATCTCTTTGTCTCTGGAGTATGATTGATGAACTTCAGTAATGCTCTGCAGCAGAGCGACCGCATCACCCTCTGCCCCTGCCCCATAGGGGAGTTCAGCATCCCCATCAGTCAGTGGCAGAAGCCACAGCATGCAGAGAGCCACTTGTCCCCCACCACACTGGGCCAGGTCTCCTTGGAGACCAAAACACTTGCCCCTAATGACCTGTACAGGTGTCCCTGTTGAGCAGGGGAAGGTGGACGGTACACTAGGGGCAGGTGCTGTTAATCTGGACTGTGTGTGCATGTGTGTGTAAAAGGGAAGTGTGTGTGTGTGTGGTGGGGGGGCATTGCAGGGAAATGTGCAGGTGTATGGGGTGGCTGGGATGCTACTATTAACAGATGCTACCATTACAGATACAGCACAGATTATATATTATTAACAGCCACTAATTTACTCCCTCTCTCTCTTTTCACAAGCATACACACACACACACACACACACACACAAGCAGACATACATACACACACACGCATGCAAAATGGGATGGAAAACAGAAATAATTCCAAAATATCACAGTGCAACCCTTTACTGCGGCAGTTACAACAACGCAGACATTCCTACTCCACTGACTCACATAGGAAAGAGAAATCTCACACTCACATGGGCATACACAGCCATCATAAAACACACACACACACGTTTATGTGGAGCAGGTGCATCGTGTTAAATCATGTGGTGGCGTGTGGTTTGGTGTTGCAGACAGAGGAGGTTAGACCACGGATGAAGAGCTGAGCAACACAGGTCATCAATAAACCAAGAGACAAGCACACACACACACACACACACACAGATAACTGGAATCATCTGTATGATCATTAATAAAGCTTTGCTGTCCTCCTGTTCCTATTAGTCATGAGGGAGAAGCACAGGAGCAGTTTGTGTGTGTGTGTGTGTGTGTGTGTGTGTGTGTGTGTGTGTGCGCGTGTGTATCCAAGACTGACTGTTCCTGAAACATGAATATCTATGTGTGGTTTGGTGGGTGGGAGTGTTTCTTGTGTGTGTGCATGTCTGTGTGTATGGTTCTGTGTATGACTGTATGTACTGTATGTCTATGTGCATGTATGTATCTCTCTCTCTGTGTGTATGTGTGTGTGTGCATCCTGTAGAAGTGTCCTGTCAGCGGCCCACTCCTTTCTTGGGACTCTACCCTCGCTGGGAGCTGCCCTGCTTTGCACTCAGTAAAGGGCAAGGAGGCTGGAAGCTTGTGGCTGGAGGCTGGAGACTAGAGACTGTGACTGGTGTGGAGATGAGGGGAAGTGTACTGACCTTTAACAGTGATGGGCCTCCCGGTGGTGTCACATAGGCCAGGGAGCCCCGGAGAGACAATTAACCGCCTCAAAGCCATTTACAGCTCCAAGCCACACTGTGGAGCTTATTATTTCATTCAAAATGATACTAGCAGCAGACATGGCATTTTTGTGTCTTCTCTCCCTCCCCGTTGTCCTTTGTTTGCAATCTGGTGACATTTTATAAATGGAAGCAGTGCAATGATCAGTTGAAAATTGCCTTGCTGAGCTGAACTTTTGATTTTTTTTCAGCCAAGGAATTTTTCCGAGTATAGATCTAATGCTGAATTCCAGATGTGGTGCTGCACTCGACCCACGGTGACCTTCACAGGGACAGGTGCAATTTAGTGCACTCCACCTGTTGTAAACAGTCTATTTTCAGAATGTTCCAAACCATCACAAGGCTAAAACCAGAGATAAACCACCACAATCCACGTAGCCTTACCCTGAACCGCCACCACAATCTCCAGATGTGTAGGAGAGTCATGCACACAGTCTTTCTTTTGATGATTCCAGACAGACTCATTCACCCACAGCTACATTTGCTGGACTCTCTTTGTCTACGAGGCAGGCAGACTATGGTTTGTCAGTTCACCGGTGTGGTGGTGGTGGTGGTGGTGGTGGTAGTGTGGGGAATGTTCAGGAGAGTGGACACGTGATGATGACTGTGTTCAAGAGCTCCCTGGCCAAGTGGCCTGAGTCAGACTCTATTACTGAGGTGAATGGTGTGTGTGTGTGTGTATGTGTGTGTCTTTATGTGTCTGTGTGTGTGTGTGTGTGTGTGTGTGTGTGTGTGGTGGTGAGGGGGTTAGTTGATTTGAGAGTTCCCAAGTGTTTCATGCCCAAGAAGCTGGGAGAATCGGTATTTTCTGCCCCGCTGGTCGCACCTGCACACCGTCAGGATGTATCAGGAGGGGTCAAGGCTACGCGCAGACAAGATGGAAAACAGCCATTATTCACACGGGAATGGAGAGGAGCGGCAGGGAGGGAGGGAGAGAAGGAGGAGGAGGAAGAGAGGACGGAAAAATGGTTGGATGAGACACCCAAATCCACCATCCCAAAATATACTGCATACAAAATGGACAAACAAAACCAGACAGATATGGAAAAGAAAAAGCCTCAGGTAATAACTATGGGTTTGGGATTTTTGTGGCAGTAGTAGACTGTAGACTGAGGTATTCTTATATGCCCTGGTATAATGCCTCTGCCGTTGAGCTAAACCTGCATTAAAACTGAGTGTTATAGTGATACAATCATTGATTTGGTTCCATGTTTTGAACATGATTCAGGGGAGAAAGGGGAAATAACGCAAACCCATCACAATACAGAGGCTAGCTTTAGATGAAGCACTGTTGAGGTGTCATTATGCAGAAATCACACAAGAGGTAGGTGGTGCTCTCGTGTGCTTTTCCACTGTCGGACACAAACACATTTTTCAAAATGTTAGACTCTCTTGGTAGCGTGTCTGGGCTAACCTACAAACCCGAGATAAATGAGTCTGTGCAAAAACAGCAACATGTTAAAGAGTGGATTTCCAGAATTCCCCCAAATGAATGTGCTTTGGTTCCAAAAAAATGTATGGAAAAAGAGATTATATCACCTCTTTCACCAGTATATCTTTGACTGTCCATCTGTTTATGTTATATAAACAGTGAACATTTCAGGAGGAATTTTGTGGCTTTGCATCTCTTTCGACAGTTCCAATGTGTGCGTGTGTGTGTGTGTCAGTGTTGGTACGGTAAGAGATGAAAGATATGAGAGACTACATGTATTACGTATGTGTGTATGTGTGCCTGTGTGTGTGTGTGTGTGTGTGTATTTTGGAGGTCAATGTGAGTCATTAAGAATCTGGGGTGGAGATCTGCGTGCATCCAGCCAGTGGTGAACTAACCTCAGACCCAGCACCACCACTTCCAGCACCACCAGCACCACCTCCAGCAGTAGCAGCATCAGCCACAGTCCCTTGATTCTTCCTGAAGCCTCTCAACTGTGTTCCCTTAATCACTTTAGCCATATAAGCACAGGGTTCTTCTCCAGGACTGGAGCTGAAAAGCATTTCTGTCTAGCCTGGAGCTGGCTGCCTTCAAAGTGTGCGGAGTCAAATTGAGCAACACGCTCAAAGGCATTTTTTTTTTTTTAATTTGTCCAAAATGTTGTCAAGAACAACTATCAACAACAACATTCATTTTACGTCTGAGTAGGTGTGTAAAGAATCACATCCTTGATTTTTAGTTGTTTTTTTCCATATTTCCACCTCAGGCTTGTGTTGTCCCAGTTTTGGAAGGCTCATCCGCTTACCTCCCCTCAGACACATTCCCCTCCTCCTCCTCCACCCGGCCGTCAGCATGTCTTTGGTCGGTCACGGCTCACAGCTCCGCGGCACGGGGGCCCATAAGGCAACCAGGCCGGGCCAAACAGCCCAGCTGGCATCGTCCTGCCAGGGCTTTGCCCCCCCCAACCAACCCCCGGCTGTTTGGCGAAGCCACCCGTGGTCCACAGCCAAATGTGGGTCAGCAGACATGTGGGCACTGCTCCTCAGACAGAGACCCAGATAACTATAGCCCAACATCCACATCCTCATCCACAACACGGGGGCGCGGGGACACGGGCGTCTTCACAATCAGCTAGAGTCAGGAAATGAAGATAGAAGAAGGAAGTGAAAGGACAAAAAAATGAAGGAATGACTAGAAGATGTAAACACTGATGGAGAAGAAGAGAGCAAACATGGGGGAAAAAATATTAAAGAATCGAACTGATTTAATAACATGCCATTCCCTGCAGAACACATTGGTGCTCTTCTGTGTGTTAGTGCATGTCTGGTGAAAATAACAAAATCTTTACAGCTTGTATCTCAGGGTAGACATTGTGCCAAGCTTTGATACTGTAATTTGCAATTAAATAGAGTGTTTCTGAATTGAATCCTTTTTGAGTCTGTTTGCGTGTGTCCATTTGGATGGTGAGAGAGAGAGAGAGAGAGCAACATTAATAGAAGGAAATGGAGAACAGAGCTTGAGATGTTGTAACATCCTACCATGGCCATGTTGCTATTGTGTTGCATCAAAGATGTTTAGCTCTCTGACAGGAAGCTGAAATATCTGCATCAAATGTGGCCTGACTCCCCCCAACCCAGGGAGTCTTGAGAGGCGCCTCATTCCCAGCCTTTCATCCAGTCCTAATGACTCTAAGCTGAGGCGAGCTCCTAAGAAGCCTCCTCCAAAAAAGCATACATACACACACACACACACACACACTGCAGCCATGCTTGGAGGTGTAATCAAGGCTGGTGATGCCGCCACATGGCTTTGAACTCTACCAAACGTCTATATGTGGAAACACACCAATTGAATAAAGCGAGCCGGTCTTGTGATCTACCAGTGGTGTTGCTGTGTTGAAGAGTTCTCCTCTCTGCAGGTTAACATAGCCCATAGCAGGCTGTTAAGCTTGCACTAGAAAAGCCACTTTGTTTCCTCATCTGTACCACCTCAAAACCAGTTGGAGTCAGTCACCGGAGCTGTTTGAGCCATCTAGCTCTTTCGGGTCGTTCCAAACTGACCAACCAATCTGCCGATTGTTCAAATGTGGTGGACAGCCTTTGATATTCTTACCCCAGTTCTCCCATGTCACGGCAACCTGAGACTCAGGCCTTGGGTCTACTCTGCTCTGGCCTCTTGGCTGTGGAGTTCATGTGTCAGTGCAGTGCGGCGGCCACAGTGGGTCGGTCTGTGGGCCCTGACTGCACTGTGCTGCGCTGCATATGGCCGGCTGTATGTTTATGACTCTGGGGTTGGAGCGCTCCTCGACATGGTGTAATACAGCCTGATGGGAAAAGCAGCTGAGGCCAGGCTTGATGGATCTTCCAGGATGCACACGCAAAAACACACACACGCACACATGTACACACACACACACATACACACACACACACACACACACACACACAAACACAGGACCACATGCACTTGCAGTCATACAATGAATTTGAGTGCGCGCACACACACACACGCACACACACACACACAAACACATACACATTCTTATCTCTGGCCTCCTCTGATACACACGTACACAGAGAGAGAGAGAGAGAAAGTGGGTGGTGGAGAGAGAGAGAGAGAAAGAAAGAGAGTTTGGGTTAGAGACATGAGAGAGAGACATGATCTCATGCAGTTGCAGTCCAACACACAAATTAATGAGCAAAAACAAACACACACACACACACACACACACACACACACACACACTTTGAGGACAGCTGAGTCAACCTCGTCTCCCACTCTTTCATCTCCTCCCCCTGTGGGACACTGAGTACTGATCCGAGCACAGGAGACCCGGCCCTCTGCAAAACCCTCTTTGAGGACAGTGGCAGTGCGTGTGTGTGTGTGTGTGCGAGTGTGTGTTTGTTTTTGCTCGTTGATATGTGTGTCAGACTGCTACCCACTGTTCCCCACCTATACTCTACTGTGGCTTCCTCTTCCTCTCTGGGATGGGAAAGGTTCACATAACCCGGTCCAGTCCCATAGTCCAGCATGGGCCACATAGAGGAGACAAGTCACATTAGGAAGAGCAGGGTGGATTAATGATGACAAGTAATGTGCACTGGCCTACTGGAGAATACGTGGACAGTGCTAACCACAGAGATATTGGCTGAATCCAAATTACCCCCTTACCCTAACCCCTGAACCCTTAACTGACATGAATCAGCCCACTATGAAGCCAGTTCAGTTCCAGTTAAGTCTTTAAGGGTTTAGGGCTTAGGGGGGCATGCAGTTGTGGGGTTTCCATCCAACTAGTTGATGCGCATCAGTTATGCAAACAAGAAACCCTTGGTTGGAAACACATGCAAATTTGCATCAGCTCCCTAATGCAAATATAAAATTTATTTGCTCGAGGGGGGTTGAATTAACTCAATGTAAATAAGGCAAAAGTCAATGGAAACAGTTTATTTTGCGTATATTCGCTTTTACCATGTTTCTGTCCATAGACGTTGATCCCACAGTTGGTCTGAACACCTCACTTGATTAGCCTAATGTTCATATTTTATTCGTATTACACAGTTGAGGAAAAGATGCAGACGTGCATGTTCTTGAGCCGAATTTTTGTAGAAATGTGAATAAATTGAATGGAAACCCAGCTAGTGACATCAGCATTCAGCCACTGAATCCAGTGGTGTGACTGTAACTGCATACGTGTTCAGTGTTCAGTTCACCATTACTGCCAAAGTGAAAACTACTTTTAATTCAGAGAAAATAACAAGTATAAACTGCCTCAAGCCTATTGACCAAAATGTTCTGTGTTAAATAAATAAGTTATCGTACAATGCGCAGAAGTCTATGTTCTTATATTTTACTTCACCGGGGTAGCTCTTTTTCTGTAATTCTCCATGAACTAAAAGTTCTCTCTTTCTATTTTTTGTTCGCTTTCTTTTGACTCAAGACATTTACTTTCGGAACCTACGTTCCCACCAGGCCATGAGTCATTTACTCTTCCAGTCATATACTGTAACTAAATGCAAAAAGACAGCGAAAGGCTGAAACAGTGACCATGAAAATAAGATAAGGCTAAGGCCTGCTCTTTGTTATAATAATGTGTGTATTGTCTGTCTAAGCAAATAAGATTTCCTGACTGGAATTGGCTGAAATTTGCATAAAAGCTTCAAAAGTATTTTGTATGGGTATTTCAACAAAGGTAGATTGAAACAGTCTTAATTGCATAAATTCACATTTTGGGGTATTTTTGCAGTTAATTCCTTTCAGTTTGCCCATGCAACTTTCTGATCCCACAGCTGTTCAAAACTCTTTCCTTGATTAAAAGAGAGACTGTTTTAATTAGCATAACACAGCTGGTGAATGTGTACACTGTTTCCCATTTTGTTAAGCCAAATTTTCATTACTGTGTATAAAAAATGCAAATGAGTTGGATGGAAATTAAGCTATACACCTCATAACACTGAGACAAAAGATAATGTTACTGCAGTTTTTTAGTTAAGTTTGTGCTTGAGACAATTTGACAGTTTGAACAACTTTGTATTAGACTGATAATGAAATTTCCAACATTAAAAAGTGATTTAACCATGCCTCAAACTACCTCAAAAAAAAGCTTAGACCTACCAGCACCTGAACCTGAAAGTACAGATTTTACAAATCAGAATTTGAGAATGGAAACACAACATGAACCACATGTATTATGTATGAGTGAGTGAGTGAAGAGCAGTATGTGAAAATCCAAATCCAAACCCCCCCCACCATCCCCCACCACCACCACACACGGAGGGAGGCAGAGAGAGAGAGAGAGAGGGAGAGAGAGAGAGAATTGTTTCAATAATGAATGAATCGACAGATATCCCATGGTTTTACCCCTGTAGCCAACAAGGCGAGTGAAGCGCACTTTTATCACACAGGTCTGCTATGAGGGAAAATCACAAATCAAACAGCGACTGCAACAAGCTCATAAACAAAGAAGTTGTGTATATGTACACATCATCTGCATAGATAAATATAATGCAATTAAACACAGAAAACAAAATGACGCAGATGAAGCTGATATTCCCTTGTAAAATCCTTCATGCTGTGTGAGGTTGTGTTGTGAGTGTGGAAAGGAGCAGTAGGAGTGGATGCAATGTCTTTGCGCGCGCAAGTGATTCTGACCTGGGTCGCGGAGTGGGTTGTGAGCTGTAGACACACAGCACCTTATTTATGGAGTACAGGCGGCCCAGCAGCCAGTGGGACCAGTGTGTGAATACTAATGCAATACTGGGCCCGCAGTAGAATACTAATCTCCCCTCCACTCCCTCTTCTCCACTTCTCTCTCTTTCATTCTCTCTTTTCCCCTCTTCTCTCTCACTCTCTCCCTCCCTCTGTCAGCTGCTCGCCGCTTCAGTCTCCCTCTCCTTCACTGTCTCCGCTCCTCCACTCCTCTCAGTCTTTCTCTATCTCCCCCTCTCAATCACTCTCTTCTTTCCATTCTCAGTCACTCTATCTACGTTTCTGTTGTTCTTGCTCTCTTAATCTTCCTTTCCTTCACTTTCTCTGTCATTGTGGAGATGGCCTCTGACAGTATGATGGTTCTCTACGTGTGTGATCGTGTGTGTATGTGTGTGTATGTGTGTGTTTGTGTGATTTTCACAGTGAATAGCATGTGTGTGTTACGAAAGCTACAGGACTGTCACATAACAAATCATCGTAGTTCTGCTATGATGCGGTATCTATCTCTCTACCCCCCCCCTACCCCCCTTCTCTCTCTTTTTTCTTTATCTCAGCACAGTCTGTATATCTCCTAGGACGTGGCCTTTGGCTGTTCCAGTCTTTTCTCTTTCGCTCGCTTTCTCTCTTCCTCTCACTTTTTGTACGTGTGTGAAAGTGTGTGTAAGTTTGCGCATTTGCCAAGTTGTCAAGCAATACTGGAAGTGCTGTAACAATGATTTCCCCTCTTCATTGTTTCATGGGAAGATGGCCTTTGACTAGCAAAGGCTGCACAAGTGCTCTCCTTTATCTCTCTCTCTCTCTCTCTCTTTCTCTCTTTCTCGCTCTCTATGTACTATCTACAGAATAGGAGAAATGTTGAGGCTTTGAATTAATAATTGGATTCCTGCAGAAATCACCAAATTTCTTTTGAGTTGCAGGGAGGGGATGAACCTGCCTGTCCAGCTCACTGTGAGGAGGGAGGGAAAGAGGCAGGTGAAGGCATGAAAAAGAGATGAGAGTCAAGGGAATGCAGAGAGATGGACAGAAAAAGAGAGACAGAGGCAGAGAGAGAGAGAGAGCAAAGTGATTAAAAATTGAGCAGATCCACCCTGCAGCCTTCAGTCTCCACCCTCCGGCTCAGCACACAAGGTCATGTGGAGTTACACTTCCCTAGCTGGCCTCAGGTCAGTTCCCTGCTCGACACCAAGACCAGTGGCTCCACAGGGGCCAATGCAGGGCCGCTGTTCCCAGGCCTGCTCAACATGGCTCTATCTTTCTATCACTCAGGGCAATATACAGGATAGCTCACACTCAACCAGCCGGCCTAATTTGTTCTGCCTTTTGTGCAAATTTTGCTGGTTCCAGAGCGGCGTGCCAGTTGACACGAGTCATGAGGCAGTCAGACAGTCCTTCATTAGGGATCGATGATCAAAGTGGGGAGCTGA
>PYXC01000001.1:4465000-4472500 GCA_015244755.2 Tenualosa ilisha
CTCACTACAGTCATCCGAGACTTTGCCTCCCTTTGCCCTCTCTACAACTCTTTGAGTAGCTTGAGGAATACCGACGGGGACTGTAACAGACACATTGACGGGGACAGTGACAGGCACAGTGACTGGGACACAGACAGACATGCTGAGAGGGACATTACTTTGTGGACAAGCAGCTGCAGAGACTGGGACCCAGACTGGCACAGTGACGGGGACAGTGACAGGAACAGTGACTGGCACTGACATGGGGATGGAGATGGGAGCAGTGACGGGTACAGGGGCGGGCACAGACGTGGGTACAGTAGCTGCAACAGATACAGGGATGGGAGCAGGGACTGGCACTGACATGGAAAAATTAGGAGCAGGAGTGGGCACACACTGGGAAACTGACTGAGACAGACACCCAGGAAAAGAAACATATTGAACTGGTTCGCGCAGAGATGCCTGGAGGTCTGACCGTGTAGCCACAGACCCAGGCAAGGACTCAGACTTTGACCCACGCACATCTTCAGACACACTTGTGCGCACAGAAACTCTCACACACTCAAAGGCACGTTCCCCCTCAGACACACAGACAGAAGCTTGTTCTGGGACTTGTTCTGCTTGGTGAAAGTCTGTTCCATGTCGAAAATACTGATAGGGATTGTGTCCACCATGAATCCTGAAGTGACGAATATTTAAGTAGTTTGTGTTAAAACACTTTCCTGATTCTGAGTGACTGTAAGGTGTTTCTTCAGTCTGGATGACCTTGTGACTGGTGAGCTCTTGGAATGTACAGGATTTTTCCCCACATGTGGACTCTGCTTCCATGTGTGTCCACTCATGTCTCCTCAATACAGACATGTGACTGAAAGCTTTCCTACACTGAGAGCACCGGTAAGGCTTTTCGTCCGGATGTATCTGATGATGAAGGAATCGGTGTAATGAGCTGGAGTAAGTCGTCCCATAAACTGAACTGTTGTAATGTCTGCTTCTTGCTTTTTTCACCACAATGGTATCTTTTTTCAGATGGTTCGTTCCAAAACTACCTGCGGGATTGGGAAAAATGTTAGAAGTTGTCCACTCTCTTCTCTCTCCAAGATAAGATTTGAAATGTCACATTTTTCCCCATAGCCTTTTCCTCCACTTAAATGGTTTATCATGATTATTTACAGGCCAGAATTGTACCTCAGTCACTTAGGACAGATAGGTTAAAGAAATACTCAGCAGTATGAGTTCTACTAAATAAATAAACAGATAAATAAAATAAACTACTAAGCAACATACTCATATGAGAGGATTTATCTTGTCCTTCTGATGTCATGGTTGTTTTGGTTTCCATCACTAAATATTTTTCTTCTTTGCAGGTCAAGTTCAGTGATGTGTTGCTCTCAGTCTTAAAGTTGGGCTCATGTCCAGGCTTTGTGGTCTCTTTCTGGAATGCATTCATATAGTATTGTTGGAAATCATCAAAATCTTCTTCTTTTATCTCCTTCTTCACTGACGTGAACAGCTGAGATGATTCACCCATTCCTGAAATTTGAGGCATTTGCTCTCTTTTGCAAAGGACGTCCAATTGAGTCTTCCTGCAAGAGTAAGCAAACCATTATCAGTACCAAAGCATTTTAACCACACAAACAGCTGACAATGACAATTCAATATCATGGTACAAAGTTGACATCAGCATTCACACACATGCAAAAACACTCATTCCTTCAAACTCCAATGTCATTTTTAAAGTTAAATGCCAAAACTAGTATAGCAGCAGAGTAGAGTGCCTACCTTACAGCGATGTGTTCAATGGTCTGACTGAAGTCTGTTTGGGAATATAAACAATTTCCTAACTGGTCAATTAGAATATTGCATTCTAACCTAACCAATCAGATGGAAGTTTCTGGAATGCAAATTGGAATGACAAAGCATTATGGGCTGGAATTCCATGCAGATGAGCACTGTTTACCCCTCTGATGGTCCTCAAGTACACAGCCATTGTTCACCTTGTAACAACTTCACATTGAAAGGCTGGAGGAGGAGTGGAGGTGTTAATTGCTGATGGAGTGAGAGAGAACAGGTTGGGAGGGGATGGCAAGCTTATGGGATAGCAAGTTATTTTTCAGATGCATTTTGGAAGTCACATTATGTCTAAAAGTATGTGTGTGTGTGTGTGTGTGTGTGTGTGTAGTCAGCTATATGTTATTGTCCCTCACTTAACTTTCTGCACATTTGATTTGAGAATTTAAGATAAGAATTTTATCAAATTTGATTTTTTTTGCAAGGATAAACCTTTAAAAGCATTACATAATAATCTAAATTGATCACTGAATGAAATGAAAATCAGCAATAACAGTTGATGATGACATCAACTCATAGCTCCATGTAGGCTCCGTATTTTCCTCAGTATGGAATTGTTAGAGGTAGAGATATGTACCTCAAAAATGGGACACTACTTCGTGCAAATTAGCGTACCCAATGTGTTAACCTCTGTAATGCACATTGAAGACCTGGGCCACCAATAGATTTCATTGCATTTGAAAGTACAGGCTCATTTCTACAGGGTTAATATTCTCTAATATAATATAATGTTCTCTGTGTTCATATAAACACCATATCCTGAAAATGACATGAATCTGGATAAGCCTCATCACAGGGATTTTGTCCATGTAACACACGCTCATTATGGTATTAAAATAGTCTACCTCTAAATTTCTTTTGCATCTGTGATTGACCAGAGTGGTTAAGAGGGGTCTTGACTCTAAGGTGCTACACCACTTGGGGCCTTTTACGCTCATATGCTTTATACTCCATTCAATCTTTAACACCTTTTCTAAGACAAGAGGGTTTTCTCACAGATAAGTTAGTAAGGGCAGAGGCGTGTTGTTCCAGTGAAAAATAAATATTTGTTGATAAATTCAATTAAGGAAGTACTGTCAAGTTATTAGTTGCACAGAGCACTAGAGGCATCCGACCACATGTACATGTACAGGGCTAACAGGCATAAAAAGGACAGTAATGGTTGCCATCAAAGGTACAGGAAGTCAATCAGTAATGGCATTAAGTAAATCAGCTGGAGTGTGTGTGTGGGGTACCTGTCCTGGAAGAAGAGTGAAACTTACACACACCTGCAGATATACACGCACACACAAAAAAGGCTACAAAAAGTATTTACAATATTTACATTATACAATACTATATTCAAGTACATTTAATTCTATTCTCTTATGTCATATAGGCTTCTAGACTCTACTGTCCTTATCATTACATTGGACCATATGCAGAATGCATTTCAATGCAGATGAAATTATGCTATTTTAAAATGGCTGTACATAAAAATGGACTAAACTGTTAAACTCTCATCAGCTGTCTTTAAAATAGGCACAGTGGAAATGTGGTGTTGTGCATGTCTTTCACATTTCTACCAAGCACAGTGGAAATATGGTGCTAGGCCTACAAATGCACAAGCACGTTTTATTTGAGGGAGAACTCCATTTTTTTTTTTTTTTTCATTCACGTTGCAAGAAGCTTTCATTTTAATGACAAAATGATGTGATGATGAGAAAGACAGAGGTTATCTGTTAATGTATGTACATCTGCAAAAATCCTACATGGGACTGATGCTCACTTGCTCTCTCTCTCCGTCATTCACTTGTGTTGTTTCTGCCACTTGTTCTGACTGCTTCTCCCACTTGCAAATGAAATTTGTGGGATTGCACGACTTATGGAAGATTTTATATCACTTGCTGGTGTCTGGGAGATACTATCTAAATATGGGAGACTCCCGGACCTTCCAGGAGACTTTGGATGTCTGCACGTGCACACATCCAGTGCTCTTGGTTCTGCTGCCTGTCCATACACAAACATGCACACTCACATTCACTGGCACAGATACTGGCAAAGGTGCTCACAGCAAATGGTGAGGTGCATATTACCACTACAAAGACAGTGTGCAGTGCGCAAAGAAGAGACTCCAGTCCACCAATCTTCTCAAACTAAACAGGATTGCTGTTCTATTATCCCATCCCTTAAAGTCCGCAACCTGGGTGTTATCCTGGCCTACACTCTATCATTTCAGTCACACGTCAAAAACGTCACCAAATCTGCCTTTTCTACCACCTGAGAAACATCTCTAGACTCCAGCCTTTACTCTCCGACTCAGTGTGACAGAGACTCTCATTCACTCCTTCATCTCATCCCACTTGGAATATTGCAATGTCATCCTGTCAGGTCTGCCCAACAAGGCCCTTGATAGACTGCAATATGTCCAAAACTCTGCTGCAAGGGTCCTAGCAGGGTCCTAACAGGCACTAGGTGCTGGCTGTACATCGCCCCCATCCTCATGCAGCCTCACTGACTCCCTATCGAGTCCCGTATCTCCTATAAAGTCCTCCTTCTCAGCCACAAATTTCTTCATGCACTTGCTCCCCACTAACTTACTGACCTCCTCCTCACCTACAACCCCCTGAGGTCTTTGTAGTCCTCTGACAAGACTCAGCCTATCATCCCCCATAGCAGACTCAGGACCTAAAGTGAAAGAGCCTTCCATGTCACTGACCCCACTTTATGGAACTACACCTACATGTCCGGTGTGCCCCTTCACTGGGCCATAAGTATCTTAAAGCACATCTCTTGACAGAGGCCTTTGGACCACACACACATACACACACCACATACACACATGCCTACATTTAATGTAAAGTGACCTTGGGTATCTTAATAGGTGCTATATAAAACAAGTTATTAATATTATTATTATTATTATCCAATCACACGCCCCATAGAACTGCTGCCATTTATTCTTGTCTGTAGGGAGGAGAGAGAGGATTATAGGTTAAGGCTAGCTACCAGCAAACCCTATCCCACATTTAAGGCACTCTTCCTTTTAAGATGACTGGCTTGATTAAAGGTTTTCCTATTTCTGTGCTCTCAAGCTCTTGCATTTTCAGTTCAGATATTGTACAATGGCATTTCCACACTATGCTCTATGCACTATCTAAGCTCTTCCAATATGGCGCCTCTCAAAATGCCTCTTTAGTTTTGCCATTCTCTGAAAGGGATTTCCATTTATTGAGCATTTAAAGGGTGCTTCTTTGGCACGGGTGACCTTGAGAAAGGTGAGTCCTCTGGTTGAAGAGCCCTCTGGTTGAAGAGTCTTCTGGCTTTACTTTTGTATGAGCCATCTTGTGCGTGTTGAGAAAAGGCAGCTGACAGAAGGCCTTCCCACTCTGAGAACTATGGCTTTCTCCTGTTTGAATTTGTTGATGAACAGCAAGTTGCATATAAAGGAAAGGTCTTGGAACACTGAAAGCACTCATCTATTTTCTCCTTGGTATGTAATTGCAGATGTAATTTAGGGGACAATATCAGGCTGTAAGCCTTTCCACAGTGTGAGCATTCATGACATTTCTCTGTCGGTTTCCAAGTTTATGAGTCATCTTCTTAGTCTACAATCCCTGGTGTAATTGTAGGGTTGATGCAGTTGAGCAAGGCTTCTCATTTATTGAGCATTTTTGACGTTTCCTTTTTTGTTTATTCACCTCTGGGTTGTCTTCTTTTTATGGTTCCTTACAGCATTCTCGAAAATATTAGAACAAAGAACATACCGGATAATTCCGGTATTTTGCACTTTGAGCCTCTGTTATGTGTCTGTTGTTTGGCTCATTTAGAATCGCCTCTGCCTACTTCAGAATGGCTCGCTATGGGCATTCACAATCCTGTCCTTAAAACAACCGTAAACATTAGTTTTTTAAAAATGTGCAATTCACTGAGTGGTTGCCAACCACTGTACTGCATGCTAGATAACCCAGAAAAGGGTCTCAAAGTGCAAAATACAGGAATAATCCTTTAAAACATTTTCTTCTCTATAAGATGTGTTTTTCTTAAAGGTAAACGCAAGATTGTGCAAGCACTTAATGTAAGTATTAACTGAGATACAGACACAGAGAGATGGAAATACAATGATGGCATGTATTTTGTTTTTTCCAAATGTGCCATACAGCTCTCTGTATAATCTATGAACTTATTAGAAATTCTCCCCATATTTTTGGACTCTACTCATTAATGTTGATCTATTCATTAAAGTCATATGCTGTAAAAAAAAATAGCAGCACAAGGTTGGTGTCTCAATCACCATGTCATGATCATGCACTCAGATACTCTTGCAGAAAATCATCAAATTCTTCTTCTTTTATCTCCTTCACAATTATGAACCGTTGTGTTGATTCATGCATCTCTTGCGCTTACAGTGCACAGTGTCTCTTTTTGCAAAGTAAATTCAACTGAGTCTTCCTGCAGTGGAAGCAAAATGTTTCAATTCAGGATATGAGAACGAGCTCAAGACAAAGCTATTAATTAACAACTAAAGATAATAACATAGACAAAATGGCATCCAGAAGCTCATTATCTCAAGTACTGTCTAATGCTTAGTCCAAACACAAACTCCACAGATTTTACTCTTGGTGTTCACAGCAACTCAGTTCAGTAATCAGAGTTCTTCAGAGCAACTCAGTTTAATGTCTCTGATCTCCTGTCTATGGTGGAAATATAAATCATCTCCTGGCTAACTCTTCAGCCTCCTAAGTTCTTATCCAAACAAGTGTCTACACAAGGTTCTAGAATGCAAATCAGTATGGCAAAGGATTCTGGTATGGTATTGTAGAAGTCTGAGTAACTGTTTACACTTCTGATGGCCGTCTGATGGCCACAGATCAGACTGTAGTATTTTCAAGCTGCAGAAATGAGGGTGGAGGTGGCGGTGTGAACTGAATGGTGATGGGAAAGAGGGGTAAACTGGGGCCAAAGCCACACTCATTCAAATTGGCCCCTTTCATCTATACACTACTACTCCACCAATTTCTTGAATCCTCTTAAATTATGAAAAGGTTTTAGAAAAAGTTATTCAAATATCCCTATGGTATTTTAATCAAGGGAAGATGAACCACTGAAAGAAATATAAATGTGTCTTTTTAGGCTGATATTCATTGATCTAACGGTTGCTAAATATTATTATTTGTTTGTTTGTTTTTTCATTTGTTTGTTTATTTTTTATTTGTTTGTTAGGTACAAATTTAAACATGAAAGTTGCCATTTGATTCAAGCAACTGTAACTAAATGGAAGAAATCTTGGTAAAGATTTAGATTACAGCTCAAGTACTGGGGTTAGGAGTAGGCAAGAACGACATAACAAGAAGTATCAAGGATAGACTTATGTATGTAATGTCAGCATAATTACAAAGTAAGTACCAGGCATGTACTTTGTGTTTGTACCAACACACACACACAAAAAAAAACAATAAATGCACCTGATGAACCAGTGTGACCCCATAAAGCAGATGTGGTGAGGATGAAGCAGCCTGCTGCCTGGACTAGTGCTGGTGAGTTTTGACACATCTGAAATCAGGGGAATAAGTATGGTGATTATTTCTAGTGTGTCTATTATTCAAGCAAAAAAAAAAAATCCAAACCAGAAATACTGTTTTGAAAACAAAACATAAGGCTTGAAAGCAAAAATCAAGGTTTCAACATTTTTAA
>PYXC01000001.1:4480000-4660000 GCA_015244755.2 Tenualosa ilisha
ACCAAATTATGCCGCTTCAGATTCTTGTGGTCATCATTCACCATTTAAAGGCTTCCGACGAGATGGTGGGCAAACAAGGAGAGACTTAGAACAGATGACTTTGGCTATGTGCATTCTTCTTGGGTCAGCTTATTCTCGAAACATTAAACACTTTGGATTGTTTTTTTTTTTTTTAAATCTGAATAGCTCTCTGAAGACCAACAGGATATGACATTGTCAAAGTTCCATTATCAGCTGTGTAGAAGTTCTTCGCAAATGAGTTCTAATGCAGTGTGCTGGGCTGCCTGTCATGACAGACACCAGGCTAGAGATGACTCGGCGAAATCCAGCTGGTGCCCGATTCTACCACTGTGCCGCAACAGGGACACAAACTTAATGTGACAGCTTCCAGTAAAGGCTCAGTCCGGAGTGAACACCATCAGGGTTCTGCAGTGGTTCACTATGAGCTGTGACAGAATGGGAACAGCCTTTACTCTCAAAATGGTGCCCAATGAAATCTCTGTTTTTAATAATGAACTAAGTGCAGAATGTAAGGCAGCGTATGAAAATGAATTCTTTTTGGGTTCTTTAGAGAGGAATTATGATGGGTGATGTTTAATAATGAGAGAGAAAAAATAATATCCCTGCCCGTCCTATGTTTCAATTGCGTCTTCATAACAGAAAAAGTAAGTTCCTTTAAGACAGCCACACGGTATGCTGATACCAACGGCTTTGTAACTAAAATACGTGACAATGTAAAATATTTAGTGATTGGATAAATAAATGAAAACTGCATTTCTCAAAGTAAAAACATTTCATGTCCCTCAAGCAGAACATTATCAGTCTTTTTGGAAAGCAGTTGCATAAACTACACATTGCCTTGAAGTTTGAACTGCTCTCTGTGCACTCAACAATCCCCCTTAGTTGTAACATCTGTTAAAACACCAAGGCAGCACAGGACCCATTTTCAGCAAACTGCTCAGAATTTCAGCAAGATTTTCCCTTCAGTATATGAAGACTTATTAAATGCATGCCACTGAGACCAAGCTGCCTGGAATCCTTCCAATCTTTTGAGTCTAACCTAATGTAAATCCTGGCAACAAACAACAAATGAATAATGGCTATCTCTTCACAACTTGTAATATAGCTAACAACTCCCAAAATGATTCTTTAACACTTGTTCATAGAGAGGCACAGTAAAGGGTTCTTTGATATCAAATTATTTACTCTTGTTACATTAACATTACTTACATTCCTTGTGGAAGATATTTCAGTGGTATTGTGAATAACCTCATGAAGAAGCAACATTTTCCAGGTTCAGCAGCCTCCATAAATAACCTAGTTTGTCTTCCATTAGGGCTTAATGCAACTGGATCTAATCTCTCTATTCTCTAATCTAATCTAACCAGAGGCGATCTCTCACTACTGATCCAGATCGCTCCTCTCTCTAACCTACGTCTTAGTTCACAAATGACACGACACAGCCAAGCACAACACCAGGCCTGGTCAGTCCAGGCATTACATCTGGAGCCATGTTTCTTATATTAGTTGCTTCCTGATTCTGGGTAGTAGTTATGCTGTAGTCTATATAAGCAATTTATTGCAATGTGAGGCTTTTTCAGCTAAGTGTCTCCTATGTCTGCATAAAGGTCTCTGCTCATTGGGGCCAACATTGTGTGATTCACTCCGCTTGTGACATTCCATTAGTTTGGATTCCATTGTTTACAATACAACCTCGCACACACTGTTAAACTTTACAGCAAGATGCTGGACAGCACAGGAAGTTCTTAAGAGAATAGGACTAGTCAGCCTGGAAGTGTAGCCGTGACAGACAAGTAAAACAAAAAGAAATACAGGGTGGGACCCCTTTTCAGCCAGGGAGTTTCACATCCAAATCAACCCACTACTGCACCAGTTCAACCACTCCAGAAAAGACAATGCATGGGACCAACCAACTCATTTGGAGAAAACTCCATTAGATGGGATAACTCATCTGATCTGCTTTGATACTGAGGCTGCATTGTCACATGAATGGAAAATATACAATAACTGTCGAAAAAAAAAAATCCCCACCATCCAGCCCAAAAGAGAGATGAAGGTGGACCGATCCATCCAGAATCCTCCCGACTCTCCAGAACAGCCACAACTACAGAAGCAAATCATTAGTAAGTCAACGTGGCATCCTGATGTAGTCTATGTGTTGTGATTACATGGAGATGGTTGTCAAAATATATCCAAACATCTTCTAGTTCATGATAACTATCACATGCTTGGGACATGGGAAGTTATTTCAACTATTCTGACCTGAATGTGATCTAAGCATGCCCTCTGTTTTTATTATAGATAAGGTGATGTGGCTGGGAGCCAGTGCAGTAATGTGTTTGAGA
The DNA here is from genome assembly GCA_015244755.2 of Tenualosa ilisha. Lineage (NCBI taxonomy): Eukaryota > Metazoa > Chordata > Actinopteri > Clupeiformes > Clupeidae > Tenualosa > Tenualosa ilisha. Next base: position 4,482,367 of record PYXC01000001.1, read on the forward strand.
CATTACTGGGAGAGGGAAGGATGCAAGGAGGGTCTGAAGTCTGCACAGATGCTGTATCTGAGTATCATCAACATAGCAGTGGAAATCTAAGCCATATGGAGGAACGACTTCACTCAGGGCAGTGTGTAAATAACAAACACTTAAAGACTCCTTGTGTAACTGGGCAAGTGACAAGGACAGCGCTGGATAAATGGACCCTTGAATACCACAATGTATTTTGTATCAGCAAGACAGACTGGAGCCAACAGATCAGAGACATAGCAGTCACAGTTAAATAATTTAGTTTTTGACTGATGAGGCAACAAATAATGTCCAGAGCAAATGTAACTCTCGGATATTAAAAGCCCCTGGCAGCTGCAGGATCATCCAGCATGTGTTAATGATTTGATCTGATGTGTAGCATGTTTGCTTCAGTCACTTGGGATCTCAATACAGTAATACTGGAATTACATTCACATCATTTACTGAGATGGCAAAATGGTAGACTCTACATATGTTTGGCTCAAGACTTGCTATCTTTAGAGTTACTTGTGGCAAACAACACACTGATAAATAAATAATATGAAACAGAGACATGTTTAATGTCTAAAGATGTAATATAGTCCAAGAGAGAGTACTGACAGATGAGTAGAAACTCCAAGAACTGAGTTTAGCATGTCTGAACAGTCTAGTTACAGGTCAGTCTATAGACTGGGAAGTGGAGAGTAGTGTTAGAGCATGACTCCACAGACTACTTTTGACCAATTTTCTGCAAATCTGGGCTCATAAAACGAAAGCCACCCCCTCTTCCCAAATACACACACACACACACACACACACACACACACACACACACACACACACACGGTGTTGCTGAGCTTTACATCAAGCTGTATTCTGAACACCACGCTTATACTCAAATCCTTGTTCACAGGAACGTGTTTTACTCATGCACTTGTATGACCACCACATGGATGTCATGATGTTATATGTTTAAACAATGCTGCATTGTTTATCAAATTAAGCCCAAATGTGGTTCAGATAGAAACACTGGCATCTGATGAAGTCAACTCATGTTGGGTATTTTTTTCCCCGTGTTTTAAAAATGTCAATTTTAAGCGCTGAGCAAGAAGTCGAACGAGGGATGATTGCATGACTGATTGGCAGTTTGATTGCCTGAGGACATGACTTTCCCCTTTTCTCTCTCTCTCTCATGCCCAGAGAAGCATCTCTCTCACTCGTTCCATCTGGAGATAGTTACGGACTTCCATAAAATGGAAAGATAAAAATATAAGTTCCCCACAAATAGTGCACACCATAGATGCAGGGATTTGAGGTAATCATAAATAACAGAGCTGTGTGCAATTCTATACTTGCCACTCGATAGTATGCAGCTCAAGATCTGAGGAACTTGAACTAGTTTAAGCCTTAGGCCTATTGATACAGCTGTTAATTATTATAGTCAACCTTCAGAAATGAGATGACAGTCTTGCAATGGCTGATGGTGTCAATATTAGGAACCCAATGTTTTAAACATTTTTTTTTTATTGATTTCTTTTCCTTAAAACTGTTACTCAAATACCACTGAAAATTTCTCAAGAATGTGTGCAAGATTTTTTTTTTGTTCAAGTTCCAGGCAGCCAACAGTACCCTCTCTACCCCAAATGCAATGCTTCGATGGATATCATTACATGACTATGCTGAAAGTAGGCCATGATATTTCTGCCGTGGCCAACAATGAATCATGCTGTGAGCCACTGCACAGTCCTCTTAGCTGTATAAAAAACGACTTCGGCAGTGGTTACAACACTGAGTTGATGAAAATAAACTTTAAGCTGAATTACTGAACAACTGATGAAAAACGTTTTGGACAAGTTGAACTTGAAGTTTTCTGTTAATTATGTGAAATATAATTTCACCATTTCAATAGTGACAGACGTAGTCAATGGTCGACAACAATCAATTAAATGACTCCTCCTTTCCATGATGCACTATGCCATGTGTTGACTGACAGAGATTGTTTATGGTTTGGTTTGAGCCACTGTGTTTATTTCCCATTTGCAGAGCCTAGACTCTTTACAAACCACCCATTTTTTCTAGATGAAGAGGACCATGTGGAGCAATAAGCAGGAGCAGGAAAGGACTACACCTCACAGACTACACCTTGAAGCAAACTTAACTGAACCAGCACAGTGCATTGGAGTCTAAAATACATTTATCCAAACAAGAGAAATGATCATTCTGAGAAATCTAGAATGTGTGAGTAGTATGTGGTAGGACATGATGAATGTAGAATGTGTGAGTAGTATGTGATAGAACATGATGCTTCGGGTGAACTGTTGTCTTTTAAACACACAAGAGCCTTGCAGTTCGTTGCTGTTGTATCTGTTTATGTGTACATTGAGTTCCCAAATGGCAGCTGATAGAAACAAGCCTGCTCAGGACCAGGGACAAGTCACACAGCAAACCATGAGATATTTTGTTCTTTCCCAGTCATTAAATTGACCTGGATAAATGAGATGGCTCGCAAAACAACATGTAAGATAGTTGTGGAAAAACACCCAGTTAAATTTTACTGCTTAAGTTTATAGAAGGTCATGAAGTAGCCCACAATTAATGAAAATCATTGTGTATTAGCAATGAATATATTTATTTTTAAATATATTTAAATGATTTATATGACACTTACACAGAGTAAATGCCATCTTTCAAAGTGAAGCTGAATGTGAAATGTTATGTAATTTTAAAATTATCTTTTACAATAATCTCTTTTCAAATCTTTTTTAGCACTCTTCATCACACACACAAACACTCACACACACCACATCTACCGTTACCATATTACACACAGTCTAAATCAGGGAATTTGGTATCATTCATGACCGTGGTCACTTGGGCTGTTGTGGCAATGCTAAGTCAGTCAAGCTGCGCTGTGCAGACCTAATGACTAAAGCAGAGGGACTCAGATGGATGTGGGGAAAATTCTCTAAACATCTCTTGATCTGCCCTGATGATTGCCCAACCCAAACAAAACCCACAGGCATACACAAGTGTCACGGACACCCTTTGAAGGGAAAAGCATTGCAACACTGGAAACAAGAAGGGCAGTTGTATGAGCTAGTTACCATAAAAACGCACAGCATGTGAATTTTCATTGCAAACACTCTCTCTTTCTTTCCTCCCCTTCCTTTCCTTCCCTCTCTCTCTCACATAACCGCATGTCTTTCCAAACTCTGGTCTTCAATCGTGTACTTTCTGTTCTTCCTTTAGTGTTCTTTGTGTTTGCTTATCTCCTCCTGACATTTCTTCTCTACCTCATTGCTCACCCACTTGTCTCTAATGTCATCTCAAGGTAGGCTACCTCCTCTCCTGACTTCTTCTCTCCTCTCCTCTTTCCTCTATTTAGTCCTCCTCTCTCCTCTATTCTCTACCCTTCTCTTTATGTCTCTGCTCTATGTTATGTCATCTCTCTTTACTCCACATCTCATCTTTTGTTCTCCTCTCTTTTCCTGTCATCTCCTCTGTTCTCCTTTCTTCATGTATCTTATCTTCTCTCCTCCTGTCTTCTCTGCTTTTGTGTTCCGTTCTTGTCTGTTCTTGTCTCCTCTGACCACGCCATGACCCCCCCCCCCCCCCCCCCACCACCACCATCTCTCCCTGTCTTTCTTATTTGCTCCTTTCCCTCATTTGATCGATTCTCCTATTTAGCTTAATTAGCTAATCTTCTCCTCATGGCTCCCCTTAGCTCCCACACCTTCTCTCTCTCTCTAATGGTCTCCCTCATCTCCTACTCCACCATTTAGTGATCCAGTGCAACAGTACTTCAGAATCTCTGCAGTGTGCTGGATGGTTACTGTATGCCAAAAAAAAAAAAAGAAAAAAAAATTGGACCGGCGTTAGCCTCTCTACAAAGTACCTTGTTGAAATAATGCTCTCAGCTCCGGTTGACGTGAACATTTTTTTTTTTTTTTGGCTCGTTTTCTGTGGAAAAAAAAACATAACAAGATCCCACTCGTTAATTATTTGATAAATTGCAAACCAAATACCAAGGAAACATTTTAAAGCGCTCGTATTTACATGGCTCATTAGCACAGCTCTTGTGTGAGCATGTGAGCAGTGTATGTGTATGTGAGCGTACTTGTGCGCGTGTTTGTATGTGTGTGTGTGCGCGCGCGTGTGTGTGTATGTGAGTGTGTGTGTTTTTATGAGTGCAGTGCATTTGACACAAGTAAGATAATACCCCTCATAATATTTGCGGTGTGTTGAGTTTCCCTGCGCTTGAGCTCCTCGGGCCAGCCGTCCAGCACCTCGGGCAAGCTGCTAATGACCTGACTGAGGACTGGACCCTCCTGCGCGGGAGATAAATCAGCTGTGTCAGGATATTTACAGTAGACCTGCACAGCCAGAGAGACCCATGACACAGGAGGTGCTTGAGTGAGCCAGAGCAATTCAATGTTTAGTCGTGTTTTGTGTGTGTGTGTGTGTGTGTGTGTGTGTGTGTGTGTGTGTGTGTGTGTAAGCTTTTTTCATAGTTTCATATTGGTGTCTATTTGTGTAATTTTGTATGTGCATGTGTGAGTGTGTTTGTCACAGACAGAAAGAGAATGATAAGTGTGTGAGAGTGTGTGTTTGTGTATATGTGTGTTAGTGTCTATTTATTATGAGAGCTTGTGTGTGTGTGTGTGTGTGTGTGTGCGCGTGCATTAGTATGCAGGCATAAATATATGTGTGTGTGTGTGTGTGTGTGTGTTTTTATGTGCAAGCGCATTTTGTATTTGTGCATGTATGAATGTTAGATGTGAGTGTGTAGTGAGAGTGGAGACAAATGTGCATGCATATGTGTACGTGTTCTTGTATGTGTTTGTGTGTGTACACGTGTGTGTGTGTGTGTGTGTGAGTTTATGGTGTCATACAGTCATATCCCCCCTAGCCGGCTTCCCTGCTAGCACTGGTTGGAGCTGAGCTGGGCGGATCTTACTTCTATCTTAATCTCAGTGTTTAGACGACGCGGCCGTAACCACAAACACTGGCCCAGCCACTCACGGGCTGGACCACGGGTAATCAATCAGCTCTTACAGCTTTGGCAAACAGCACGACACTGCTGCTGAGAGACAAACTCACAACCACTGACCAATGGTAATATTCACATTTGTGTGTGTGTGTGTGTTTTTGTGTGTGTGTGTTTGTGTGTGTGTTTATTACCATGAGTGAGCACAAGTGTGTCTGCTCTACACACCCTGTGTCCGTATACTGTGAGCTGCTTACATACAATAAAGTCCACTTTTGATCATAGTTGCAAACTATGCATGTGCATTTATTTTTGTGTGTGTGTGTGTTTGTGTGCACACACTGTGTATGTTGTTAGTGAGAGAGGTTACTGCATACTGCACATTTTCCATTGGAATTTGTGTGTGTGTGTTTGTCTATGAGCACACGCATATGTGTGTCCAGCTTCAAGATTGGTGACCTGTTGAAAGACACATAATCCCCCTCAGCTTCGTGTGTGTGTAAGAGAACACGAGCACATCCTGTACAATGATAACAGTTTCGGTCCCGAACGAATAAGATCCCCACTGAACAATCTGTCTGGCAGAGGGTCGTGGATCATGGTCGTTCCTTGTTACTAGTGTGTTTTGACTGCTCAAATGATGCCTGTCTTTTCTGTATACTCTAATCCTCGCAGGTTACTGCTGAGAAATGGTTGCTCCATTAGTTTCTCAGCATTTGGGAGAGATGGAGGTCCTCCCTGCCTCCCGTGACTTTACGTGAAAACTCTGCTATTTCTCCTTCATCTTTGGCCTATGGTGATATTAAACTTTACAGGAATATTGATTTACTTTTTTCTTTTCATAATACGTTCTGAATACAGAATACTCTGTATATTTGTCTCTGCAGATCATTTTAGAAAACAGACGAGAGAACAAACTTTGTTATAAGTACACACACAAAAGCCCAGCATTGTGACAGCATAGGCATCCATTTATCCCTTTTTACAGTTTTACCTGTCAGACGGTAATACATTTTTCAAGCAGTTTAAATAACATGCCGTGCCGTGCCTACAAGATGCAGCAATACCTCTAAGCAAATATTGGTGATGGATAATCGACCAAAATGACTTTAGATATTAGCTCCATATGGGCCCAGTAATAGCCAGTAGAAAAAGTACAATTCCTCTGCACTCCCTTGTCTCACTGGGCGCGGCCCAGGGACTCCTAGCGTAGAGCTGTCAGAGATTTGGAGGAGAGATGTAAAGCTCTAGCCCTCTGGTCCTCCTCAGCCGAAGCGAGACGATAAATATATGTATACAGTACCAGACGAGGGCGGTTATCCATCACACCACCACTAGCGCAGGTAAGGAGTGTATCCTTGGGGCCACAAGCAGAGAAATACACAGAACAGCTCTTTTCTTTTACTCTGTCTGCATTGAAAAATACACACACACACACACACACACACACACACACACACACACACACACACACACACACACACACACACAAACACACACAAACACACACACACTCTCCAGCGAGCTATCAATCGCCCCTTACTGCTCTGTCCCAAACTGCTGACAGGGGACATACAGTATTAGGGGATTTAAACACCCCCTGAGGCTTGCAGCACAGGCCACAGAAGCAATCCATGTATTGTATGTTCAGTCACAAAGCTTTTGTCTTCTACCTTAGCTAGCCAATCAAAAGGCAGACCAAATGAGAAACAGCAATCTTTTCATTGTTGGCTATGATGGTTGTTGGTTGTTGGTTGTTGGCTATTGCTGATACTGGCTGATTGACTGGCTCTATTTATGAGATGTGTATTGAGATGATGCCCAAATGTGTTTGCCCAGGACACAAGGCAAGCAACAACTGGTTGAGCACAAATACAATATGTATTTATGACTTGAATGAATAGCTAAAGACTTTAAAGTGCAACTTGAGGTTTAGAAAACCCTTCTCAATAATGTGTAGAGAAATAAAACAAGAACTGTTTTTTCAAAACCATTTTTAATTATAGACACACTTTGTTAGTATTGTCAGTTGTTTTTTGTATTTATGATTGTTCTAAAACAGAATTTGCTTAGCACAGCGTCACATGAGGGAGTCTGGCAAAGTTGGTCAATAATATCTATAGGAATAAAAAATTGGTAACACTTTCTATGAAGACCATATCTGTAGCGCATTATGAGCGCATTCATGACAAACTATAATGCGCATCATAATTACTCAAAATACATTATGACTACACTCATAATGCTTCATGATGCATTATATCAACAGTTATAAATAACTATAAATCTAGCTTATAAAGCCTTATAAATCCAAGGGTGTTATGAGTGTTCGTGACTGGTTATAAACTACAGGCTGGCTGATGGGGCTTATAATACATTATGACTACTAATACCCCTCTATGCACACACCTGGATGATCATGGGAAAACCATCAAACAGCGCTGTTTTATGCATTTATATGATATATATGATATGGTAGGACGTGACTGTAGATGAGACAGATGTGCCTGATGCCCCGTGCTCCAACAAGGGACAGCTAGTGAAAGACAGAGACGACTCCATCTAGTGACACATGCTATACAAATGCAAACGATTGTTTAAAAACTGCTTAAAAAAGCATAACTTTTTCAAAAGATTTTCTGGCATTAGTTATCATAAATCATATCAAATCAAAAATGTTTCTGATCAATATTGTGCATAAATTCAAAAACACGTTTCAACTTCCAAGTCGCTCTTAAATTACAGTCATTTTTTATTAGTGGTCTATGATCAGTGGAGAACAAGTGTAATTAATGTAGTTCAGTCAACAAATATTCCAGTCAAAAATCCTTTTTCATGTCATTGTAAGTATATCTGCAAGTTCATCCAACATCCAAACTTTTTGGATAAATTATACAAAATCCTTTTTACAGAACCAGTTTGAACTTAAAAGTTGTTTTCTTTTTAGGCATGGGGTGAGTGAGTTCAGTTGAGATGCCCCAGGCCTTTTGCATCAGTATCCACCCCAACCATCCAATCCTGCAGCAAAGGCCAGACATCAAAGGCAAGGAGGAAAGTAGCTGTACGCACTCATTGATTGCGTCCGTGCAACGGCTGCTGCTGCCTGTGCCTGTGGTCATAAAACCTTGCAGTCTTGCCTCCAAGAGCACAAAGATTGGATCCCAAGTACGTCTGCCATGCCAAACAGCACCAGATCACGGTCAGATTAGCACAGTCTCAGGGCCTCAATTTGAATATTGGGCGAACAGCGCACTTGTGCAATGCTCGAAATATGTTGTGCAAGTAGTAAATGTTTCATGCTCATACTGTATGGCACGGCATGAGCTCTTTGTATTAAATGAACAATTACTGTACATAATACTAGGCCTATTAGCACTCACAGTTTGAATTATAAATTATATAACATCAGGTATCATAGTTTTACATATAACTTGACTTTGTACTTTGCCTATTATTCAGATTATGCTCCTGAGGGTGAGCACAATGGGAAAGGCAGTTTAGAACTACTTTCCATCTATTAAATTAATGTTAACCACCACGGAGCATGTTTCAATGCAATCTGCTGAAATTATTGGGACAATGTTAAGAACAAGGTGCATTACGCATCAAATGCCTGTACAGAAAATGTGGAGATTCACTGGCAAAGTTATTCAGATGTTTTTTTTTGTCGTCTCTCAGCATTCACAGCGCATCTCCATATTAGATCTGTAGTGTGATGGACACACTAATAAAGACTTCCAATGCAGAAAAAAGATAATCTTGCAATTCACTGAGTACAGACAACCCTGATATTTTGGAGGGACAAGAGAACATGTTGGTTTGAATATTTTCAGACGATAATGACAGACCCAGGATGGTCGTCAACAACAACTGGTTGGCATTGACATGAAATCGCTCATGCAGATCAACCTCAGGCTAAACACGCCTAAGCACTGGAGACGACACGTACAGCCACAAAGATTCAGCACCAGCATGCACCACTTATTTCTCCTCTTAACTTTGCAGTTCCTCTCTCTCTCTCTCTCTCTCTCTCTCTCTTCCATCCTCTCTTTTCGACATGCCCAACAGATGACTACCCGTTCTTTTCCTTTCCTTTCAGATTCCCTCCCCCATTCGGCCCCTCATCTTCAGCCTCTCTTGTCTCGTCTGCCCCCTTAAGACGAGAGTTTCTGAAACGGAAACAACTTATTGCAGACAGTCACACATTCAATAAGAGAGATTTTAAAAAGATTTAATAAGAGACATCAACTGAACCAAATCACTTTCATCTGGATGATGAAGGAATGAAACAAAAAAATGTATATCAGCTGAACTGAGTCAGGTTTCTAAATTGATTAGTTTAATAATTCATTCATTTGCTAGCTTCAATGTTTCAATTTATATAGTTGAGGCTGTTTGATTCAGATTTAGCTAATGTTATTTTCAAAACAACATGTGAAGGCCTCTGATGTGTTCATCTGTGAAGCAAGACCTCAGTCTTCAGCCAATGATTTTCAGCTCAGGGGGTTAATAGTTCCAACATGTCTGGGTGGCTACAGTCCCACGCATGATAATAGCAACAGCAGCGCTGAGGCATATTGAACAACACACAGCAGGTCGGACTGGTGAGTAAGTATTTGGAGTCTCAGCTCTCTCACATAAGCATTCCTAATATCCTGCAGGACGCTTGGCTAGTGGGCCGGGACAGAGCAAACACGCAGCTCAGCCCCTGCAATCTGGGTGTGTGGAGCAGTAAGCGTTTCGGCTGCGGGAGGCAGGCAGTGCGTCTTGATTTACAGTTCCAAGTGTCCATTCATCACACACACATGCACACACCACACACACACAGACGCATACATGCGTGCGTGCACATACACAACACACATACGCACATACACACTATTGGAACTGAGGAATAAAAATGGGTGGCGGTGTGCAGTATATGGAGAGAAGAGAGTGACACAGAGAGAGAGAAGAGAAAGAGAGAGAGAGAGGGATAGAATAAGAGAGTAAGAAAAAGACAGAGATTACCAAAGAGATGGAAACGGGGGACACATTCCAAGATCGAATGAGTGTGATGGGCAGACAAACAGAGAGACAGAGACAGAGACAGAAAGAGAGGAGAGACCTAAAATGCAAACAACATTCCTTGACTAGTGTACACTCAAGCATAAACACTCATTTCTGGCTGTAGTCCCACTCTCCTCTTCTGGCTGGCTGTAACATCAGCACTGATGGACATGGTCCTGGTGCAGCTGCAGACTGTGTCCATACGCCTTAGGCACTAGAATACACTACAGTGTTATTAGCAGTAATTTACTACTATTTATTAGTGAACCAAATGATTATTATAACACATTGTGGGTGGCTTAAAATGAAAGCCATTGGAGGAATACAGTAATTAAATAACCATAAAACCTCATGAAGGTCAGATCATATCTCAAAGCCTTTCTGTTTTGTCAACACCTCTCCCCCTAGACCACTAAATAAACTTACCAGTCTTAATTTATTTATGTGTGCATGTGAGCAGTGTGTGTGTGTGTGTGTTCTTTGTTTCACCCACAGTATGTAAAGTAAATGCAATGTCAGTTGCTTATTATGTATTATTGATTAACCGAAATTGCTGTGTTTATTTTTGTTTGATTTCACTGATCGCTAGTGTAGCACAGTGAAGGCCCAGCCTTGCTTACTGATGCATTCTTCTACAGATCTTTGAGTTTAAGGGTGAGCAGTTCAAGTAGAGAGACTGCCAACACCCTGACAGGACACTGAACCATTCCAGGGCATAAATACTATGCCTTCTTGTGGGAGGCAAAAATGATTTGTGTCATAGTGTGTTAGTGAAGTCACATTAACTCAGTATTATAACTTGAGTGATCAGAGGACAGATGCAATGCACGGCTGAACTCAAAGAGTGGTTGGAAGCGGAGGAGAACATGGAGAAAACTGGTGTTTATATCCGTGGGTGTTTTTAAAGATTCTGGCAACATGCTACTGAAGGCTTAATAAGAGGCTTGAAGCCACATTCAGATTCATTCCAAGAGTTCAGGGCTCGTTTCCTGGGGTGCTTTATAGCCTCGAGAGCTGGTGGAGTTGGTTGTCATCACTCATCGAGGATTATCTGCCAGACTAAAAAAATATTCTTGTGATTTTGTAAAACAATAACCACACATTGTGCTGTAGTCTATTCCAACATTGAAACACATGTGATATGTGAGATTGTGTATGACAGCATTCCCCAAATGTTCTCACAGGCAAGATCTTGGACTAAAAACATTTTGTGTTGACCCTTTCTTTCATGACCTGTTAGAGAGTGTGGTGTGCTGCTCTGCGGTTTGTCCCCATCCAAGATGTGACCTTTTCATAAATACATGTCATGCCTTTTCAGAAACACATACATTTTAAGCATAAAAACATGTGTTTACAATGGGAGTCAGATTTGCATATTTGCTTATTGGAGGTTCCCTGGAAATCTTGGTTAGGATGTGATATGCATAATTTCAACCCCCCAAAACCTATTCATGATTAATTGTACACCGAATCTGGATTCATGATGAATAATTCAAAACCACAGGGACTTTGCCCATAATGTTGTCACCACCAGGAACAAATCCAGACTTAAGTCTCTAATTATCCAATTAAAGTGGGCTCTCTGGAGAAAATGTCAAATAGTTGTGCACGTTTCTCTTTATAAAAACATCCTAAGAACACAGTTGAATTCTGTGTATATTTATAAGATACTGTACTACTTGTTTGTTACACTACATCTCCATGTCATGCTGTGCTTGCGGGTGTATGTGTTATTGTGTTGTGTTTAATCGTCTCTGAGTTTGACTTGTTTTGGAGTTTGCAAGGGCTGGAAGGTCATATCAGGCCTCCTGTTTCTCGCTCTCTCTCTCTCTCACACACACACACACACACACACATACACACACACAAACACATGCATGCACACACACACAGACACAGACACAGACACACACACACACACACTCGCACACACATACACACACACACTTCCAGGTAGAGCTGAATTTATGGCCCATATGGTGTGCATATTGTTTCCGTGAACAGGAGGACACCTGACTCTCCATTACTCAGTTTGATGGGCCTTATCTCCTTGAACAGCATTCCTCACTGACTTTAACACCGCAAAGAAAGGGAGAATAAAAGTAGGTGGTTGAAGAAGAAGAAGAAGAAGAAGAAGAAGAGGAAGAAGAAGAAGAAGAAAAAGAAGAAGAAGAAGAAGAAGAAAAGCTTAAAATAGCTTGAGATCTAGAAAAGTAATCTGTAATTGAGAAAGATGAATCATTGAGTGAAAGTGCGTGTGTGTGTGTGTGTGTGTGTGTGTGTGTGTGTGTGTGTGTGTGTGAGAGAGAGAGAGAGAGAGAGAGAGAGAGAGAGAGAGAGAGTACAGCAATGGGAGCAACTGGAATATGCTACAATTATAATTTTCCCTCAAAGAACTGCCATGAAGAGTGTCATCATTCTCAATTGAAAGGAAATGAATGACCCTCATACTGTAATTATAACGTCCTGCAGTGGATTCATGGGAAACTGAACAGTCAGTTGGATTTCTATCAGAGGGTTTTTTTTTCTTTTTTGAGTCCTCACAGACTTTTTGTGCTTTTGCAGCATGGTATGCATGATTTCACTCCGTTTCATTGATTACAATAACATGCTTTTGTTGTTTGTGGGCCAACCACTCTTTATCCAGTCACTGCAATGTGATATCATCACTGTGGGCCTACTACATTGTAAAAAAAATAAAATAATGAGTAACACTTACTTCACTGTAAAAAATAAAAAAGTCCAAAAGTCAAAAATTTGAGTAAAATGTTGCTTCAAACGAGTTAAGAAAACTTAACACGTCTCTGCAGCTTACTTGAAAAATTGGTGAAAACTCATTGCTTCAATTGAGTTGTAGTAACTTGAAATAGCATAGTTATGTTTACTTAAGTTGTTTTAGGCAACAACTTTCCACCAATTTTTCAAGTAAGCTTTACTCTTTTCGTTTTTAAAGTCCTTTCAGCCCTTTATTTGGAATTCCAACTCAGAAATCACCATTTTAATGCAAGTTAGCTCATAAGTAGTTTCGCCACTTTATGTTTTATAATTCACAAGACAAAGGTGCTAAACAGAGTCAGTAAAGTAGCCAGGATTTCAGTCATATGCATGTTTAGTAGCACTGCAGGGTCCTGTAGACCATACCAAGCGATTAGAGATGCTAAACTATAGTCTTGCATTGCAGAAATACATCCATCGGCTCTCTTATCAAATCTATGATGCACCTGGTTGACTTTTTAAAATGAGCATTTGGCATCAGAAATAACTCCATATTTATACATACACATTTATATTTAAAACACTGTAAAAGTAATGGAGCAGCTGTCCCTACTTGGAGAAAGTATTTGGAAGTCTGCCCTAGCATGTGTGGATGAGTCTACTGTGAAGTTTAGTTTAGTTTAGTGCTGTCAGTTTAGTAGTACATTTAGAGTGTGATCACTTACAGTGTTGCTTGCTCACACATCCTCCTCAGTTCTGTAACAGGTTGCTGATTAGCTGAAACATTGCTGCATTTATAGGGGCCAGATTCACAAAACTTTCTTGAGGGAAAAAAATGTCTTAAGCGGTAATTTTGCTAATCTTTTGTCTCAGGACAAAAATAAAGAAGATTTAATATTCACAAATAAAATTCTTGTTTTTTTCTTAACTTTCTTTGTATTGTGTTTATTTGTCCTAAGATAAAAGTTAAGAATAATTGAGATTCTCAAAATCTTAACTCTTAAATTTCCTCTTAGATTTTTTTCTAACTTGAAGACAATCCTACACTTGTCTTAAGGTAGAGGTCATTTTGTAGGCAACAATAAAGAGGTAGGCTGTTCATTTTCATCACCATTACGTAAATTTGCTATTACTAGGACTAGTAACTAGGACTGTCACTTTAATCTTGTCTGCATGGATTTACGTAACAACAGTGAAACTTAGGGTATAAGTTCCAGGAGGAACTCCTTGGGTTTGGTATTGTTGGATAATGACTGATTCTGGCTTGTGTTGTCATTGCTGTTCAATCATCATGTAGCCTGGTGGACCAGACCCCTTTGTTTCATGCAAAGAGTCTGGAACCTTATTACGGATAAGTTAGCTTTTTGATTGGTAGGCACTTTGAACTTTACAACTACTGGGGCTGCCTTCAATCACTTACTAGCATTTGGAACATCATCACTCTCAGCTTCTCCTTCTGTTTGCTGATTGGACCAATGGTGTTCTTACCGATCAAGTTCTAATGTCATTGAAGACTATCTAGGCATAGTACTGTAGAGATGTTGGTGCTATGAGTCAAGAGTTCCATTCTGGTATCTAAAGAGGGTGATGTTATTAGCAATGGCTTCTTGCCAAAACAGCACGCCAAGACATAGTAGGCTTGTTTGGGTTTTTTTTTGTCTAAAGTGGATTTGTGTTTTACCTTGTGTGCTCTCAAACACTTGAGAGAGAGAGAGCAGACAGCTGAACATAGGGAGGAGAGTCCAGTGGAGCATGAAGGCGCAGACCTCTCTTGCCAAGCACCAGAGTGTGTGTGTCTCTCTCTCTTTCTCTCTCTCTCGCTCTCTCTCTTTCTGTCTCTCTCGGTTGAGTGGTTTCCATGCATATGTTCCCTGAAAAAGCCCCTCGGCCACAAGGCAGGGCAAGCAGGGAGGGGAACAAACAGATCAGCTTGGGCAAGCCATGGCCCTATTCATTAGTAAGGCGCATGTTTGTGGGCTTTTTTGAAACATCGCAGAGGGAGAAAGTAACTTTTTTATAGTTCTGTCAAAAGGCATAAATTATTTCATATGCCCCAAATTGTTTCACATTATATTATATTCTTTATCTCTGCATGTTTTATCTTTCAACATTAATTCAACAGAAATGCTATGTGTGGCAAAATATTTATTATATTTTATATATTATATTATATATTATATATTTATGAATATGCATTGGTCAAATATAATCAACTATTCATTTATAACTACCAATGTTTAAATAATACTTTCACATCAGACTGACATGTTGTATTCATGTGGAAATTGTAGAACAAGTATAGCTAATATTCATGCATATTTGTGTATGGTATTTCATAAGTCTTCATGGAAACTGACACAGACTTTAATATTACACCAGTCTTAGGAACATTCACAGCAATTCCGCAATTAGATCAGAAAAGTGTTTTGATGATTTTCAGCTCAACATAGGCATCCAGCTGTTACAGAAGTGGTTTGGTTCAGAAATTGTAGATTTAGCAGAGCGCTGGCTCAGTATGTGCTGAATACTTGCACGCTGGTGCTGCTTTTTGGATTTCATGAATGTTCCCTCATTTTGGGGTAAGGAAAGAGTGTGACATGTCACATGATGATAAAAGGGCAGCAAGAACCCAGCTGAGTAGATCACAGCAGCGAGGGAATCTAATAACAATTTGGGATGGAGCATAAATTTGGGTTGGAGCATATCAGTAACTGTTGCAGCTATGGTTAGCCATTTCTAAACACCCTCACGTGGACTCAGAATACATTCTCATGCATATCTCTTTAAAAGCCATTACAAATCAGTGTAAACATTTGCTCTTTCATAGATGCACTCTCAGCAAATGCTACAGTGTTATTTTTAGTTGTAAAGTACTGTTAAACATTCAATTCACCCAAATGAAAATAGACATTGAGCTTGGTCATTGACTTTGACTTACATACTCAGACTTGACATTTCTGCTTCCTGAGGGACAACAAGACCTTTTTGAAATGGACCTGAATTCTTAATACAGAGGTACAGGCTAAAAGCTAATGATTGTCAACTGCGTTTAGATATTGGTTTGTTCATGTAGCGCTTCTAAAAAAATAGCTTTTCAATGACCCTACCCTTGTACAAAGCTTAAAGCAAAAGCAAAGGAAGGCTTAAAATTGTCCACAGACTGTTTTCACTAGTACTTTGGACACACCAGTTCTCCCTGAACAGCATGAAGCCTGATGTGGGCAGATGTTGCCAAACCACCACTGAGAAAAAGTGCTTCCAGGTGAAAGGGAGCAATGCCCAAGCAACAGTCTCAAAGGATGAGAGAGAGAATGCAGTGCATAAGGTGCAGCTGGGAGATGCATAATTTATCTCTCACGTAAGTCGCAGGGAGGGGGGGGGGCGCGCCTGCACTATATAAAGGTCTGGTCATGCTCAGCTTTCCCACTGACATTGCCCAGAACAATATAAACTTCACTGCCAGCCTTTTTTTTTTCTAGACGCAACAGAATGTGCAAAGAGTTCAGAGTGTGTGGAGCTTCTCAATAGCAGCCACCGTAACACACACAGTTGGCCCCAACGTGGCCCTGGCCTGGCATAGATATCCCTTTTGAGTTTATTTTCCACTCCGACCTGCTGTCTGGCACCGCTGCAGCAGGTGTGCAGCAGACATGCCTCCAAATGAGGTCAGAGATGAATAACAGGCTATCTGTTATACGACGGAAACACAGAACAGGTATACCCACTCAGGCGCCAGAGCTTTTTATTTATAAATTTATTAATGTGGTTGCGTATCTCTGGAGGATTCCAGCGGCAACACCATAGAAGTTGAATGCCTGTGATCATTCTCCAAATGGTTTCTCGTGATGGAAAAGTCAATAATATCTCAAGTTAGCACCCTCCAAGATTATCCAGGTGAATGTGGGCATCGGAGTTAGTGAGCACACCAGAAAAAGAAGGAAGAGGAAGAACGAGAAGAAGAAGAAGGTATATGAAGACGTATGAAAAATAGACATTGGGATAGTCATTTGTCTTCATGCCCCATTTACAGAGATAAAACACAAAGTGGGAATAATCTATGCAACAAAATCTGTGAATAATCTATGCAACCATACAACCAATGTAGCAGCCATCTGGATGATATGGCAGCAGCATGCTCACCGTATGCTCCCCACCCATCGGCTTCCTGTTGGGGAGGTAAGCACACTGGGGCATGCCAAAATGATGCCAAAAAGTACCATTGTCTGAGAAGTCAACATAGCGCCTGCCTGAATAATTATAAATGAAGCTCAACACAAGCAGGATGAGCAAGAGGAGCAGGATGTTGTTTGAGTTACATGCATGTGGTGTAATGTTAACTGGCCAGATTCGCTTGCTATCACGGACTGTAATCATTTTCAAGACCCCAACAGATGGTACAGCAGTACGGTGCAAGCAGGACATCTTTAAGTCAATCAATAGTCCATATTAATCAACCTAAAACTGGCTCTGAGACGTTGGAGAGGGAACATATTCACCTTTCCATGCAGTTATAACATCTATGCATTTATACATGGAAAGGTCCCTGTAAGAAGTTAACTCAGCTAAACATAAACAAACCTGCCTTGGTGCTGCATGCAAAAATTTCATGTCCAGTAGTTCGGCCATCAGATTGCTAGAGCCTTTGAATGACAGCTTCTGTATGGTTTTAATATGATTAAATCCAAAAGTTAATAGGTCCAATTGTTTAAAATAATAATTAAAGTGTTTGTGTTGGAGGGGTCAGTACTGTGTAATATGAGTCATGCTGTCCTGATGACGGTTATATGCATCTGCTGGGACTTGGTTTGAAATTGTGCATGTTATTTAGAGTCCAGTCACTCATCAAAGTGGTCGTAAAATGCTTCACTGTTACATAAAGTTAAGTGCCAGTTCACTTGTGATTGACCTTCCCTGGAACTCTGCAGGTGTTTCTTCACGGCAGTCTACCATGATGTAATGGCTTTCTCTACCCCAAGTGCTCCAACACTTGGCACATATCAAAACTAAGAGGGGAACATTTGGAGACAACTCTTGTGGATTTTTTCAGGAGACCCAAGGAACTAGGAAAAGGGACTCGAGTTGTAACACCAACCTAAAGAAGGAGATGAGTGAAAAATCATGAACTGTTAACTGGAGATTGTGCAGGCATTTAATGCTTTGATTTATTTGTTTGGATGTGTTCCTATCGCAGCCTTTCTTCGTATTTATTTTGATGATGCAATATAGATTTCTGGTCTTGAAATAAAACTGCTTATGTCCTATTATGACTGGTGTGAATGAGGTATTTTTCTGTTATTCACATGATCATATACCATAATTGAAGTTAACTGGTAAAAACAAATCTATAAAACGTATCAATAAATGTGCAAATAATGTTTTTGTTTTTGTTATTGCTGTGTCATGCTATATGCTACTGTCATCCACTAGAGAAAAGGGGGAACTTACATTTTCCCTTTATTTCATAGCAATGGATTTTGTAACTTCTTTGCACACTTTTGTCTGTATATTTCATTGGTTCACATCTCTCTTTTTTGTTCATATTTCTCTCCTGACATTTGCGCAGTCATGGTACTATGCTTCACTGATTTCTGACTTCTCTCTTTGACCCAACAAGCGCACAAAACAATAATGTAGGCTATTATCATTAATTGACAGATTAGCTCATATATTCTGTTAAACTTTCATAATTTTTCCTAAACTGACAGCAGTGTTTTCCAAATAGTGTGTTTCAAGCACTGCAAAGTTTTCCATGAGCTTCAGATTTACTTCCACCAGTACACCCTCTGACACACACACACACACACACACACACACACACACATACACACATACACACCAACCCTCTCTTGGCCTCTCCTTGGTAATCCCAGCTTGCCCACAGTGCAGCTTCATCCTGATGCTGTGTGCCTACACTAATCTCCTGAGACCTTGAACGAGTTCTCCTCTACGTGTGTGTGTGTGTGTGTGTGTGGTGTTGGTGTGTCTGCAGGCATATGTGTGTGTGTGTGTGTGTGTGCATGCATAAATGTATTTGTGCATGGGTGTGTGTGTTTGTGTATGTGTGTGTGTGTGTGTGTGTGTGTGACTGTTTGTGTGCATGCATAATGCATGTTTTTGTGTATGGGTATGTGTGTTTGTGTGTGTGAGTGTGGCTATGTGTGTTTGTGTGTGTGTGTGTGTGTGTGTGTGTGTCTATGTGGAGGGGGGGTATGTGTCTTTGTGTGTGTGTGTGTCTGTGTATATGTGTGTGTGTGTGAGTCTGTCTGTGTTTTGATCCCCCCTTTAGTCCCTGCTACCACAACCCTCTCCTCCTCTCGTTCGTCATGCGTCTGACTCTCAGACCAGCCTTGCTGTGCCAGGTGCCGACATCAGCTCTTACCATAACATGCCTTTGGCTTGCGGAGCTCACTGTCTGCCTGTCTAAGGCGGGCATGCAGGCATTTTGGGAGAAGTGGGCGCAGGGTGGGGTGCAGCCATTCATCAAAGCCCCACCACAGTGCCCACTCAGCGCTGATGGCTTGGGTGGTCTGGGCGCTGGGCGAATAGCCGGTGGTTTCTCAGGTGCCACCAGGCAGACACAGTGGCATGCAGGGGATTTGCAAGCAACTGCAGGCCAGGATGAACAGACAGACAGACAGACAGACTGGCATCCAGACAGACAGATTGAAGGGAAGGCAGACAGAAGGGCTTCCACACAGACCGATAGCAGAGAAGAGACAGATTGGGAGAGTGATAGACACACACACACGCACGCACACACACACACACACACACACACACACACACACACACACACACACACACACACACACACAAACAGACAATAAAAGCAGCAGGGAAAGAGAGTGATCAAAAGAGACAGAAAATAGAGAAGAAAATTCAGACAGAGAGGGAGAATAGAAAAATCAAGCCTACTGAAACTGTTGGGTTGTCATTTGACTGTGATCACGCTGAACAGGCCTCTGCAGACGCCGAGTCATAACAAAGTATGGCACAATGTCCTCATGAGGGTGAGTCTCCTCATGCCTCTGTCTGGGGGAGAGAGAAAGAGAGAGGAGGGAGAGATAGAGAGAGATGAGAGGAGAGAGAGAGCTGGGACGTTGAGATTTACAGAGCTGAAACTGCAGAAGACTGTGGAGTAACAGACTGCTTTCAGATTTCTGGCAGCCCCCTTGCCAATGCCTGGAATGGAAAGAATCAGCCCGCCTCTGGCTTTGAAACTGAAAAAAGATTGAAAAAAGAGAGAGGGGAAAGTAAATAAGACAGAAAAGAAGCCGTATGCCTTCGAATCTCAGACCCCCCACTGGTCCCTTGAGAGAGATATGGTTCTCACCACACTCTTACGCCGTTAAGTTCCAGGGAGATACTAAACCTTTTGTGACTGAGAGTAATCCAAACTGAATTTAATACCACCAGGAGGAAAACTCCGACGGGATTTACCACTTTTGGCTCGCTGGATGGTAAAAGGGTATATAGGGAGAGAGAGAGAGAGAGAGAGAGAGAGAGAGAGAGAGAGTGGTGGACCACAAAAAGCTATGACTGTCCAACAGGTACTGCCTGAAGCAAACCGGAGGGAGTTTAAAAATTCTCAGATAATGGGAACGTGAGAAAAATGCTGAAAGAAGCCAACATTCCAAGACTTCTGCTTGGAGAGGGAAAAGGGGTAAAAAAAAAAAAAAAAAAAAAAAACACTCTGGATTATTTGCGTTCGAACACACAAGCCCTAAGATCTTTTACATGGAAATTCAATGTATATATCGGGAGATTCAATTAGGCTGAAAATAACCATGTTTAGTTTCAGATGTAACAACATTTAGAAGAGAAACAATCAGTGCATCCACGTCTTACCAGATGTGTTTATGACTAGTATGATAATCCATCTGTTTGTCCACTCATGTTTTCCATAAAAACGGAATGTTTACACGCATACCTTAGTTAAATCACTCTGAACGTCACAGTTGTTTTACTACAGCTCTGTTCCTCCAGTGGAAACTACAAAGACCCACACAAACTGCTGAAGAAAAACAATCGACCAAAAACGCCTGTGCTTTTACATGTGCTAAAAAAGATGAACAGAGACTTCACCTTTAAAGTCCTCGTTTAACAGAGCACAGCAATTTAAAAAGAAAAAGAATGGCTGCCAGGGTCATTATTGTTCTTTGTCTCTCTCAAGGTCAGTATTTACTGTCCACCGGCCTTCACCTGACTGCGGTTTGCATACTGCGGAAGGACGATTTTCTGCTTTTTTGAAACGGGCCGTAGCAATGCCGTCCACCACCTGGGCATGGCTGCAGAGAAAGAGCGAAGTCCGGCCAAGCCTCACTGCTCCAGTTACACAGGCTACAACGACCACCTGGTGAGCACTGCACAGATATCTAAGCTGTTTTACAACCGCAGCGCAACGGGCTTTCTCCGAGAGCGATGGCCGTTAGATGCTCTTTCATCCTGATCGAAAGCGATTTTCAAGAAACCAGAAGGACTGCTGGGGAAGTTAAGACAACTGTGAATGTGTAGGCTGAGAGCTGAGGGACGTGACAGTAGACTGACGGATGGCTCTGGCCTATTGGGTTAGAGTCATCCCGGGAGATGGCTGACTCTGCAACTGGATTGGCCCGGGAGGAACGGGATTGGAGGAGCGATCTGTGGCAGATCAGTTCTTCAGTTAGCCTCTGTAAGACTTCCTGATTTTATTTGGGAGATGAGGGGAGGTTGGGTGACCCTGAGAGATGCTGAGATTACACATTGGTTGCCAGATATGTTCAGAATCACTCAGGCAGAACTTGGCAGAAAGGATGCGCACAGGGTCATGGTCAGGACGTTAAACTGACAGCACTCAAACAGAAAAACTCTCAAGACCAAAAGCATACACACACACAATACATATATATATATATATATACATATATATTATGTAATGGTGTAATGCCTTCCTCAGTGATTCATCAGATGAAAACTGTCCGCACTACAACTGATAATATGGGAACAGTATGTGTAATGTCACATTGTATTTTATTACACTGTAACAACACGTTAATAAACCCCTCTCCTTATCCGGACTTCAAGCTGTGTCGGATGTTTCATTCACCTATTGAGAACAAGAGCTAAAGATACAGCTACTGGGTCTGGAACAAGACATTCCATAGTGGCTGTTAAGTGTTCGCCTGCTGTTTTGCTTGGCAAGTTAAAACAGAGCCTAGCCTGTTTTTGTGAACACATAAAAATACCTCAACACAGTGTAAGATGTTCCAGTGGATTATCTGTACCGCAGCACATAAGATAATAGCACCATTTACCACTAACCATCCCATGGATTCTCACTACAGAGTTCTGTATTAAATACAATGGTGTTAATAAATAACAAAGGGTGGTAAAAAATGTGCCCATCATTAAGTTTACTGAGGGACTTTTGGCATAGTTTGAGCTACATAGTGTTCCTGCTATCCGGCTTCGTTGTTTTTTTCTCTTCACCAAGACATGGTGGTCTGTTATAAGGATGCTTTTACAGTGCCAATAACGATGTGATGTCTCTTAATTACACCTTCATCCTGACCCATAAGAGATAATCACTGCAGATTCAGCACCAGAGAAGGAGAGAGTGCAAATTTGCAAACGTGGCATTCCACTCTGG
This sequence comes from Tenualosa ilisha, assembly GCA_015244755.2. NCBI lineage: Eukaryota > Metazoa > Chordata > Actinopteri > Clupeiformes > Clupeidae > Tenualosa > Tenualosa ilisha. The sequence goes on from PYXC01000001.1 coordinate 4,504,746, forward strand.
GTATTTTTCCACTGTTAATTGGATAGAGTGGCACTGAAAAATAAGCTTTAAATCAGGCACAATTTAGACGGCTAGAAGTAAACACTGGAGCTAGATAGTGATTACAGTCACATGGCCACGCCTAAAAAAAGAGCTCAGACCACAAGCTGCCCTCACAATGGTCTTGTGCTGTTTACAAACACAGACAACAGAGACATGGTGCCGTAATTGTCCTGTTTGCTGGGAAACACGATATTCCACATTTATAACATCCAACCACATGAGCTGTATTGTTTGAATTGACGCTCCAAAACTTTGGACATCCAGGGAAAACACTGTCTTGAATGGAGGATTAACATGAATCAAAGGGTGGATGTGCACCATATATCATGTACTGTTTCAAGGCCATAAACCATTTTCATCAGTGGTGTTGTGACAGAGAACAGTCTCCTAATATAGGTTCATTTAGGGTGTTGAATTGCTTGTTTGGATAACACAGAAGATTCATGTTTCCATTCCCATTTAGCATTCCATTTTCCACTTCCAATTTAGCATGTCAATACGTTTTTAGAGGCTGGAAATTCCCAGACAGAAAACATGAACACACACATACATGAGAAAAAATCCAGAGTTTCTGCTTACTCTATTCTATTCACAAGGCCTTAAATGCTGACGTGCAAGATCTAATTAATTTATTTTGGTCTACCTATTTTAAAGATCTCCCCCCTCAAAACCAGAGGTAGAAACACAGATGCATGAGCTGAATTTCAGATGAACTTGTCACTGCTCTCTCTAAGAGAGCCAAACTAAAAACATAAGGTTTATGCGAAAAGCCATATCACCCACACCTTATTAAAACTGTGAGGCTGTCAGAGCGGAGTTTGTTGAGCGAACAAAGTGGACTGAGCCAGGCCAGGCAGCCTGTACCCGGAGCCCCTTCCAGTCCTTCTGCTGACTGAGGGAAAAACTCACAATCATTTCAGCATGTGTCGGGCTGAGACAATGGCCCTCGTTCCCCCTCCATCTTCATTTGAGGGCTTTGATGTGCATTATTTGCTTGTTTTGATTCCCCTTTGATGCCTTCCCTTCAGATGGAAAAATGCCTGGCCTGCTCACTGTGGACAGAGGAGTTACACAGGCTTCTTGGAAACATCTGAGTAGTGAGACTTGGCTTTGCTAGCCGTTGGAGTGGTCACTGGCTAGACGTATTTGCCACTGAGTGATTTTGGATATGGTGTGGAACACTAGGACAATGTTATCCCCTTTGCAGAAGAACACATCAAATAAAGGACCTCCATACTGACGTAAGAAAGCTGCAGTCCGAGGCTGCTGTCCAGGGCCTGGAACCCTAATGGGGCCCAGTGTTTTCTCTGGCCCTTTTGCAGGTCGTAAAATTAACAATGACCCCTGATACCACCGCTCTCTTAAAACACGGCAAGCCTGCCACTAAGCGTGGACTTGTGAAATTTCCTTCCGTCATAGATCAGTGCCAGTGGATTGCAAGTACGATGTAAAGGAGCAGAAGGAGAACCCTGGCTCCTGGCTCCGAAGGCTGGGAAAGCCTATCACCATGTGGCCACCGACAGCAGCGAGGGCAGAAGGAGGAAAGCACAGCGCAGCGACGCGTCTGCATAAAGTCACACCTCTGACACGTTTCATTGTTGTCCCATTTCCTCTGTTGTGTTTTAGCACTTCCTAGTCACCCACAACGAGGATCAGCAGCACACACATTTACGAAAATAAATAAATATTAACAGAAAGGATGGAGGTCAGTCTTTCCATTTCAGCGCAGAGGGAACAGTGTGGGTCTGCTCTGGGACACGAGAAGTGATATATAACCTCCAACACTTAGCAATAACAATAAAAAGCACTGCTAAGCAGATGAGCCAAGACTAACAGAAACACCAAGAGCCAAGTGGCACTGACAAGCGAGAATCAGCGGACGAAAATAAGACTTGTTTTCAGAGGACACAAGAGAAGCCCCTAGAGACCTGCTGGTATTTAGAAAGTTGACACTGTTGGCAGCCCTTGGACAAAATTAAGCTAAATCTTTTATCGTATTAATCAAAGGGAGCATTTTAAATTAAATCTTCTATAGCATCAGACAGCAGCAATGTTTGTTAAACGTAGAGCCCAAGTCATTTTCATCTTCAAGCTCAGGGATATCTGTAGGCTGTTCACACTTTGTTAACCTTGGATGAGTTGGCCAAAACGTTCGGAGGGAAAATACAAGACAAGGAAAACAACATGCATCATGCAAATGTCACACAGATAAGACCAGAGAACTTGCCGTCTGCTCCCTATAGGGTTTTCTTCCTATGTGAAAGCCTTGTAGAAAATCACAGAGGTATAATGCTATGCCTCCACTCTCTCCCCAGCATGGCTATTTCAGGGGCAGCTTCTCCCTCCTCACTTGTCACCATAAATGTTTATATAGAGAATCCATAGGTATTTTATCACACAATAAATCTCTTTGGTATTCTCAAGCACCAGAAGCAGATGTGAGATTTTCATTGAACACTGAATTCCTCGCGGGTTCAGACACCTTTGGCAATCTTGCCTCTGCTTTGCGAACCCTAAATGGAAATTTGCAGCCGTCTGGAGGATTTGTTTGTTTCGTCTCAGCAGGATTGATGGGGTTTGTGAGCTTACTGTTGACCCGCCTGCAGCTCTCACCTTTTTTCCAAACACTCAGACACCTTGCTGAGTTTACATCTACCTCTAAAAAATATCAAAGCATGCAACTTCTGTGCTCAGAGTGTGTTTTACACACAGGACTTCAGTGGTTTATGTCCATTGTTTTGCTTTGAGAAAATATGTCCTGTTGTTAAAGGCATCACTCAGCACCGGACTCTAATCACGGCTTAACAAATCTATGTCATTCCACATGACAGGAAATGATAGATCCTTTTCATAACCATGTTGGAGTGGTACTGTATTAAACAAGCTGAACCTACCAACTTCAGTGACCTTGGCAATGCAGCTCATAAGTCAGAGAGGAAATATTACCCACCAGACCAAAGTAATGAGCAGAAACTCAAAAAAAAAAAAAATCTAAGAACATAGAGAACAAGAGCAACTTGTGAGAGCAGAGTAGCACTGTTTGAACTGGCACAGCTTCAGGTCAATAAATCAATCAATTATTTATTACTGGGTCTGTAAAGAATATAGTGTGACTGGAATTTCATTTTCACCTTGGACAGCATCTTGAGAAATAGCCACAGCTTGGAAGATGTCAGAAGGCGCTGGAGGAAACAATGGTGGGACGAATTGGCCACAGCCAGGGCCAAACCGGCCTAGCAGGAACTGACGTCATGGAACATTCAAGAGCGAGCCAACGGAAGATCGGTCTGTAGGGAACATCTTATCACTCGTAGGACTACTCTTTAAATATCACAGCTTCTGGACTGAAGACAGAAAGAGGAAGAAAAAAAAGATAGAAAGAGGATGATTATATCTTGTTGTGTTACCAACATATACACGTTAATTTATATGGCTCTGATCTGGCACAAATCTACACATGATGATGGCCAGATCTCGATCTGAATGGACGATTCTCTGGGTACTGGCCTTAGGAGATGAATCATCAGGCTGTCTGCCCCCGTGACACGTTCCAATGCTGTTGGGACAGAGGGGCAGTATGCAGGAAGCTCTTTGTGTCCTGTCCTGTTTGCTTTGGTTCACCTCTCACAGACGGAAAGAGCACTGAGAGAGACAGAGTGAGTGAGAGAGAGAGAGAAAGAGAGAGAGAGAGGGAGAGAGAGAACCTTCTCTCATCTGTCTCTCATCTTCCCACAGTGAGCACTGGTGCGCTCATTATGTTTTTTTTCCATCCTTCTCTCTGACATTTGACTGCCATGAACAGTTTTTCACTTCAGAATTTTTGCTCTGAATTTGCCCCTGTAGATATCCTGTGGGCCAAAGAGTTGTAAATGGGTCTTCAAGTCACAGGTGTTCTCCAGTAATTCCACCCCTCTGCTTGCTTTTGCCATCTGACCAACTCCACTGACATCATCCAGGCAGAGTTACACCGCATCCCTTGTGTTACGTGCATTGCACTTAAAACGGTTCGCCCCATTGAGCCAGAACAAGAGATTTATCTCTCCAGTGTACCACAGATATGGTCTTGATGTCCCCCAGCATTAACTAACACCACGGGATGAGAAGAGGTGATGAAAAGCCTGGAAGCACGGCTGGATCTAAGGGGTGAGAGATGTGATTGATTTGCCGTAGACTGATTTTGTCAGCAGGGAACGTGATTGGTTGTACATGAACTGAATGTAACAGTAATGTCTCACTCTGAACATCAAAGGGATATCAAACCAACAGTAACTTGAATAAGTGTAATGACCTTTCACTGCTATTCATGTGCAACTGCGATGAAAATGTAAGGAGAACTTTTCACTGTTGATATGAATATTTTGATAAACTGTGTGATTATATGTTGGAATACATCCATACAGCTCATACTGTGATAACATTCCCACTATGGGAACTGCAGTTGAAACAAACAAATAAACGTCTCCCCCATAAATCTGATTTAAAAAACACCCAAACAGTACTTTCACACTCTTTCAAGATTTTGTCAGTTTTTTCCCCATTTTATTGATGTATTTTTGGATGACAGCGGTCCGTGCATCTAAGCACACCAATAAGCTATTGTATGCTGTGGTCTAGCCAAGAAATATTTGGCAAAAATAGTTGGATCTACGATTGCAAAAATCTGTAAAGATCCAGATGTAGCAGAAAAGGAGCATTATGGTCTAAGTGGTAGTGTTTGGGGATTTCCCAGGACTCTTTAAAGGGCTCAACTTCAGATACTTTTGGTAATGTATTTAATAGGAGATATGGGCCGTTAAAGCTTGAAGTTAAAGTGTTAACTATAACTACAAATACCTGTTTAAGTAAGACAGATTGAGAGAGAAAGAACTACAGTGAGTAAAGAGAGAAAGAGAGAAATACCTACAAAGAGAGAGAGAGAGAGAGGATATGGTTTCACTGCTGGTTCACTTTAGTTTGAAAGCCAAAACGTTTTTGTGCAGTTTTACAAAAGCCTTAAATATTTTTCTTAAAACAGAGCCATGACATGATTGAAATAACACCTGCAATTCATTTCGACTTGCAACATTCATCTTGCCTCTACTACTCTGGCCTTTCCCCTCCTTGGAGGCCAGGCTTCTGACTTCTGTGCACTCTTGAAAAGTACTCATGAGAATGGAAACAAAATAACTAATAGGAAAAATAATGTTTTTGCTTCCCTTATTATGACTCTGACTTAAATTACTGTAGAATGGGATCACACGGTCAACATCTCATTCAAGAACTGAGAAAAGAAAGGACCTTTGTTCCTTTTGCGTTTTAATGCTCACCTACGACACAAATTATCTTTTTCTACATTCACTCGACAGCCTATTCCTTCCTCTTGAGAGATCGCTGTCCTTTGAAACTTCGAGAACAAATTAGCGCTTGGAAGAGCATCTGTCCTCTTTCATTAAATGCTTTTAATGTCACTGCCGGAACCAAAGGCCTCGGGCCAAGAGTGGATGTTGAAATACGGGCCGAAGTGGAGGCGGAGTGGAGTGTGTTCCGGTGCCTAAGCTCCGTGGATCCGGCCAAAGGCCCGAGGACCTCGGGAAACGCCTGCCTGTCCTCAGCAGCTGTGGAGGTGGCCCGTGGCAATGCTCGTCATGCACAATGGAAACCACATGCACTCCCGGTGTTCGCCCACGGGGGGAGCCGCACTCCAAGCCAATCACACCTAATGGCTCTCTTCCCACTGTAAGATGCCAAAGGACAAATCCGCAACAGCCCTTTCACATCGGAGTGAGCCTGGAGCTTGGTTCGCTCTCACTACTGCCACTCACACACACACAGGGGCTAATTAACTGCCTGTGATAGGGCCCTGGGTAATCTAAATTGGTTCCAGGCCCACCATGGACTCAACGGGGGGAGAATTACTGGCAACCAGTGGTGGTGAACGTCACTTCTTTATCTCCACCAGATCTGGCAACCCCTTGTTCCCCATGCTCCCATATCACAGGCACGGCTGAAAATGGAGCGTGTAATTAGCTTGTCTTGCGTAATCAGCCTTTGCCGATAAGGGTCGATAAGTGAAGCCTGTGCCGCTAACTCACAGCTCACAGCTTTGGTGGTACTATAGTACATGTATGCACTTAGATTCAAGGTCACTGCCCTTTCCAGATAGACATGCTTCTCTTTTTGTTGTCCAGATTGGAGACTACTTGTAGGCTATAAGGTGTTACTTGAGCATGAAGAGTAATCATGTCTCACAAATTCCAATTGATGTTTTTTTTGTTTGTTTTGGTTTAAACTTATTAAAATCATTTTTATATGTATTTTTGGCAACTCATTAGTATCTTCTTATCTGTAGTTTCTTCACTGCCTGTGTAATTAATTTGTGTGGAACTCTGCAATACATATTTGCACTGACATAGTAAATTCCTTTGTACTTTTTTGGCAAATGATAAAATAAACATAATTGGAATGCATATTTGACAGGAGAGCAAAAAAAAGTATGACCATGACACTGTGAATAAGGGTTAGAAAAATAGTCAGTCAGAAAAGCATTATTAAAACCTTATGCTCACTGGACAATGCAAGTGTAATAACAGACATGAAGAAATGTATTGGACCATTTGACTAAATCATAAGAGGAGGTATAAAGGTCAAGAACAAGATACAACTGAGCAGTGTATTCTAAAACTTCTTTAACATCCAGAGAAATTAAATACTGTTTTCTTAATGGATGACAGGGCATCCGTTATCCCCCAGTAATGGGACACCTATGACGCATAGCTGGTAAAAAAAAAGTTTAATCACTGTTCAATTTTAATGCTCTTTAGATTGGTAACTATAACAACAGCAAGCAGCCTTGTGGATCTCCTTTCCCACAAAGCCTACACCAAAGCTATAAACCAGCCGTTTTTTTGTAGATTCGCCCTACTGCTGAAGGAAAACAATTACATAAAAATTATTCTGCCTTCGGCGTCATGCTGTTCTTAGCCCACACCTTGTCCATTATTCCCCTGTATCGGGACACCTCAATGGCCATTATCCCCAACTTATCATCCTCTTACCCCTCTTTACTATTAGAAACATGAGGTTAAATTAAGAAACAGGAACATTTGTTATAGCTAAAATAACCAAAAGGGGTTCATCATGCAGGTTAAGCATTCTTTCATCTTCTGTCACCGGGTGTTCATTTGCACTGCACAAGACTGCCATCATGTGGTAGACACTGTGTTGTACTGCATCCCCTTTACAGCCCCTGTGGAAACATTACTGCAATATTTTCCGATTTTTAAATGGAACCACATTTTGGAATGAATGAAACTCCTCTTGTTAACATTTTGTTTTATTGGACTATCCTGCTATTCATCCTTTCAAGAGTCTTGTGACCCAGCGTTTGAAAGCGTCCTTTGGTATGTTCTCTGGAGGTGAAAGAGTGGGCGTAAATTTAGGACTCTTCCAGACACAGAGGATTCATGACTGTCAGGCTGAACCAGCTGTCTGGAAAAGATCTGGCCCTGATCTGAAGCGAACCCATCAGGGTTAGAGCCATTCAAGACACTGCTGCTTCCTGGGCTGAGGGCCATGTGACAAGAGCAGGCCATCTATCAAAGGTGGTCTGACCCAGTTCACGTCAGCAGCACTCACAGTAGAGACCTGACACTGAGCCAGGTGTTAATGAATCATTATGAGACAGACAGAGAGAGAGGTGTGTTTGTGTGTGTGTGTGTGTGTGTGTGTGTGTGTGTGTGTGTGTGTGTGTGATGTGTGTGTCTATGTGTGTCCATGATTCATCTTCTTTAGGAAGACATTTCTCACAATGGCACAATAACCAAAGCTTTCATCAGTCTCCAGTCTCCATCAATCATCAACCTTATAGTGGTCACACCAACATTCAGCCCAGAATGACAGAAACTTTTTAGTGGACGTATCCACAGACTTTGGACTCTACATGTAGATCTCTTTCCTTACAAACTTGGAGAGCTCTAAGACTTTCCACTGTGACTATGGCTGTATCAGTGGTTTTGTTTTAACAGCAACAGATTGGTGTTCTGATGAGAATCAAATGCAAAGTGCACCTACATCTGTTGTCTTGCAATTCTGTCAATATGATTTCTGTCTAAAAGGAAAAGACTTAATTAAGATGCCCTGCAAGTCTGTGATTTCTTAACTATTGAATTATGTTAACTGACAAGATAATAAACACAATGTCATGATGATGAGTTACTTTCGGTTTTGTTCTGCTACGAGGCGACACAGGCATCTTAAGCAAAATAAATTTGCCAAAAGACTGTATAAGGGGTGCAGAGAGACCCCTCACTTGTGATGGCGATGGTGGCACAGGTGGTAGAGGTATTGTCCAGCAACCACAGGGTTACAGGTTCAAGCCCTGCTCTGCTTGACCCCATCAAAGTGTCACTGAGCAAGATACTGGACCCCAAATTCTTCCTGGTGGCAGGATGGCACCTTGCATGGCAGCCTTTGCCACTGGTGTATGAATGTGAGGCATATGCTGTAAAGTACTTTGAGTGCTCATAGGAGTAAAAAAGTGCTATATAAATGCAGTCCATTTACCTTTTTCCTCGTAATGAATCATTTAACCATAACATATGCTTATGCTATATAGCAATATATCATTAGCATATAGCAATGTGCATAAACATAAAGTCTTCCATTGTGTTGCTTTAAATTCTTGTGGTGAAGTTAGTCTTGTGTCTTCTGATAAGGCACAGAGACACAATGCAGACAGGGGAAGGCATCTCAAAGGCAGTGTGAACATTGCGTAAAAGGCACTCGGTCCAGGAACTGCGTATGAATGATGATGATAAGGATGATCCTTTGACTCCCCTCCACACAGCAAAACTCATAGTTGGCCAGCAAAGAACAAGGAAATAAAGACAGAATGAAGGAGTGAGCAATAGAAAGAGAAAGAGTGGAAGAGAGAAAGACTCAAACTCCTTTTGTCAGGTTCGTGATAAATGACCATGACAGGGAGGGTGTGAGGGAGAAAAACAGAGTCAATGAGGAACTAAGACAGAGCAAATGTAGCAGCAAAAAAGATTCCACTGTTCTTCTCAGCAGAGCTTGTCAAGATAATGCGATGATTTGAGAGTGACGATAATCCTCCTCTATCAGTCTGTGCCTGTAAGATACTGTGATGTGGGCTGCTTCCCAAGTCCTGCTAACTGGAATACAATTCAGCCCTGATTCTCTCCAGAACTTGGTCGGTGGCTCTGAAAGATGCCTTTTTTTCAGTTCTTTATATAACCAGCACTGCATTGATATGACTGCAGAGCACAAATCTGCACCTGTCCGAGCGTGAATCCACAACCCCAGCTCACGCCACCATACCTGCATGAGGTATGTGCAAACATCTTTTAGATTGGTTGAAAAGATGGTGATTGTAGTACCTCCTGTCCGTAGCCAAGATGACTGTTATGAGTGCACCGTACAGGTAGGGCTACTTGTAGTGCTCTCCATGTTGCCACAGTTGTAAGAGTGAATGTACACTCAAATAGCACACTGTACAGAAGAAGGCAGATTGGAACACAGACCCAGTATCCCCACCCCTTCTGGTAGATTCTCATAGGACCTTTCGTCTGAGAAATTTTGAATGGAAGTGAATGGACAAAAAAATAATCATAATTTTTCATGTAAAAAAAGCACTTCGTCTCACACCTGTTGAATAAGAGCTTTGTTAAAGCTTGTAATTCCAGCCTGTCAATTGTTTAACATCACTGAAGATAATGTTAATCTTACTTGGGTTGACAAGCATTTGAGCAGGTTTGAAATTGAACAGGTTTCACAGCAACTTTGGACTACTTTTTGTTATGAAAAGGCCAAGAGTCACAGGATAAAACACATCAGCATCTTGAGCATCTTGCCATAAACTGATGCCAAAGTGACCTAGCAGGAAGCAAGCTGCAACCGCTAGCTAGCATGGCCGCTAACCTTATCATCGATTGTGACGTTTATTAACGCAGACGAGAGCGTAGTCTGCTGAGCAGCCTGATACAAAATCGAACTTATTTCTATGGAAAAATGGTTCTGTCTCAATGTGGAAAATTATCTTCAAAATTTGTAAACAACATGTGACATTCATGGTCCAGAAATTTATTTCTATCTTTCTATTTAATCCCGTTCAAATTTTTCGTTAAGAAAGGTCCCATGGACCAGAAACTGAAGGGACTTCACCATGTTTCAAACACATCATAATTGATGATGGTGCATTAGGCTGTATGATGGTGCATTAGGCTGTATGATGGTGCATTAGGCTATAAAGTAGTCTAAATAGACTCCCCTAAGGGAGGTATGGGTGATTTTAGCCCTCCTGACCTTATCAATGTGTCCTTGTCCAAAATGCTTAACCCTATGGACTGCTGTTGGTTGCCACCTTTCAAAGCATAGGCTACAGTATGAGTGTATGAGAATGTGAGGCATGATTTTAATTAATCAATTTGACAGTAATAATAATAATTAAGTTAATTTTAATTATGTAATAAGGTAGTTGGTTGCGAACTTGCTAACACAAGTAGGTGGCTGGTAGATACATCGCATCACCACAGATGTATTTTCTGGTTACAAAACCTGTTTTCAGATTTAACAGTCAACATTTCTTGTCTCGTTTTACAAAATACCAAGTCAGAAATCCTGAACTTTTTGGTTTAACACAGAAATAGAGATCATTGCGTTAGCTCCACCATTTTGAATTTTTTGATCAAAGTTCAGTTTCAAAGTACCTCGACACGCATGCTTTTACTCAGATTGGCTCTTAAGAAAAATCACCTGGTTTTGTAGCCCAACATTTGGATAAAATAGGAAGCTTTTCAATTTTTTTGCCCACCCACCTGGCGATGTGTGGCCCAATTGCCTGCACTTGTCACCTGTCTACTTGTCACAGGCTACTGTCATTGAAAATGAATGGTAACAAAAGTGTCGCCACAAATTTGTGTTCTTGTCACCCGTGTGACCATAGGTTAAGATTATTCCATTGTCTTTCACTTTTTACTGTAAAAGTGTGTGTGCATGTGCATGTGTGTGTGTGTTTGTCTGGCAGTGATGTAAGATGCTTCAGGACATAAAATAATAATTTTTAAAAAGCCCCTAAAACAACATGGGTAAAGAAAAAAAAAATCTATGTTCCTGGGGCCCATGTAAAACTTTTAGGTGTGCACAAACTTTCACATGCGCACTAGAAACTTTCACGTGTGCACCAGAAACATTAAATTTTTTTCTTTACCCATTTTTCTATAGGTGCTCCAAAGAAAAGAAAACAGAAAACAAGACAAAAAAGACAAAAACATCAAGGAACTTACGTGCGGATGGGTTACTATAGTAACAAACGATGCACATGAGTAAGCGTCAAAATCCCCTCCCCTGCCTCACTTGGGTAAACTGACCTCCCCATTTCACATCGCTGAAGTGTAGTTTATGGGTCGTTACCTGAAATACTTGACAGCAGCAAGACCTTAGCTACTTCTGTCCTCAAAACTGGTCGAAGTCAGATTGTCAGCGTCAGTGAGACACCTGCATACATCAACCGGTAGGCAGAGTAGTCTTAACTTAACTTAAGTCGGACAGTCTGGTACTATAACGCTAACGTTAGCTGTCATTTTCCTGGTTTCGCAGTGATGAAGATAACTGTACAGACATCACTAAACTGAGGTAAGGTGATAAGTTGAGACGAACGTATTCGTCTTTTCATTAATTGAACCGAGGCAGAGAGAGGTATTGGGACTGTGAGTAAAGACTAACTCTATTCACCTGTTCCTGCTTCAGGAGCATTCACTTCAACCATCTGTATGAATGCGTACACATTGCTACGTTATGTTTTGAGGAAGTATGGTTTTGTTTCTTTCACACGTGTCAGTCAGTCAGGCAGGCAAGGATAGCGGGTGATGTTTTTGAATGTCACAAGATGATTGAGTCAGTTTGTTTTTATCTTGGAAACGGAAATCTATCGGCAATTGTCTCGCAAGGAGTCTCATTGAAAATGTGTTTCGCTGTAGTTTTAACACAACATTATGCAAATAAGTAATCGATTTCTATTGTGAGTTCTCTATCCCTGACATAAATTATGCCACTTTAGAATTGGATAGACAAGGCTACTGGTATGAAATTGTTTCTCGGACTAGTGTTGCAACTCCGAGTACCATAGCGAGAAGGAAGTAACTGGACTAACTGGAAATAGCTATGCTCGATAGATAGAAAAGGTGGTAAGATTTGTTTGAGTAGCTCTTGGTGTTGGATTATGTCATGCACTTTCAGTATAGATTATTTTTACCCTCCTTTGCTATAGCAGGTCTTGATACTTTCAGATGTGTTGTTTAACACAGGATTATTTCTGTTTAGTTAAGGATGAACTGTGTTCTAGAAGATAACTTTACTTTATGCGAACAAAATCAGTAGGCAAGAGAAGTAGCCTAATTTCATGGCATTGTTTTTTAAGTGAAAACTAACAAGTAGCTAGTAGTCATAACTGAATTACATGATATTAGCCCCTCAATTATCTTGCCCCTGTGATGTTTTTATATAACTAGGGATGGCGTGCCTATTTCTGTCAATTTTGTTTTTAGATGTGACACACTTATCAGACATACAGGGATAAAACAACATACTTCCCCTTTTACTAACGCATTTGCAAGCCTGCATGCTAGAGTTTGGTAGATTTTCAGTTTTTGTGGTTATCCTCAAATGGGATGAGACCTGTCTGATCCCGTGAGTTCCAGGACCTAGTGCTTCTGAATGGATTCAGGACCTGCTCCTCTAATCCTGAAATCCTGTGTCATGCTGGCTTCAGAGACAGAACAAGTATAGCTGCTGTGGACAGCCTAAACCTCACAGTACACAGGACACAGGGGTTTGAACAGTTCTTAAAATAAATTAAGCCAGTATAATTTTTCTTAAACCGCTCATTTTTCTTTCTTACTTTCTTTCAGCCTCTGTTATGAAATTCTTCTGGTATTTTTTTCTGCCTTGCCTTAAGCATGCAGATTGAACACAGATTAGGGCTGCAGCCTGCATGTTTTTTTTTTTTCTTGTGTTCACTGTTACCCTATTGCCTACCTGGTTTCCTTAAGGAAATGATTCTGCCTGTAAGTTAAAGTTATAGTCAATAATTCCAATGATAGGTTGTTGATGTAGGAGCTGAACATGTTTTTCCCCTCAGTAAATTGCTCTAAATATGCTTTAGACTAGAGCAAGTTCACTTCAGAGAAAGCTACTGAGACCATTCTCTCTCTCTCTCTCTCTCTCTCTCTCTCTCTCTCTCTCTCTCTCCCCTTTCTTCCTCCCTCCCTCTCTCTTTGTCTGTTTCTCTCTCTCTCTCTCTCTTTCTCTCTGCCTCTCTGCTCTCTCTCTGCGTACATAAACTAAAGATAAAGCCAGGGCACCATGCAAATCAACCGAAGACATGGCAACTGCCTTTGTTCGGACATAGTGAGTTAGCAAGCTGTGGTCTTTATCCCATCAGCCCTGACCATACACTTACCATACACCAGCATGTTAAATATGATAGCCTATTCTGCACAATACATAGCTTAGCTCTCCCATCCAACCAGGTAGTATTGGCTGGATGTGGGAAGCTGCTAGACATGACCTCCTGGCACCCGGATTTTTAGAGAAGCACAGAAGCTCATGTTCATGCTGTCAAGTGTGTGTGTGTTTTGAAAGGAGGAAATGTGTGCTAACCATCCGGGATGGAGGTATGTGATGACATGCCATAAGGCCCTTAGGCAGAGGTGGTGTTTGCACTGAATGGGTAGGGAGGGAGGGTTTGTGTGTGTGTGTGTGTGCGCGCGCATGCGTGCACTCGAGTCTTTACATTTACTCTCATTGTCAAACGGGTTTATGGCTGAGCATGGGACACTTCACAGCTGTTGTAGTATTGTACAAATAGTATTATCTCCTGTGTAAGTTCTGAGTTAGGAGGATCAGGAAACTGTTGTCTTACTCTGTCTAATTCTGTTACCATGTATCATTAAGAGGAAGTTTAAGTGTATACACATGTCTGTCTGTTGCCATTATGTAGGAATGCATTCTCTGATGTGAGAGATATGCTATTGTTTTTTGAGTCATAAGTGCACGGGTGTAGCGCTCTCTTAAAATGCTTGCAGGTTTTCCGCTGTGGTCTGTGACGGTGGGCTTGTAGACATTGTGGTTTCCGTGGTGGGAGAACTATGACAACGCCGATGACGAGACAAGAGCACCAAAGGCTGTGGCTAAAGTTTAAGCTCAACTTTGGTCTGGTCTTGTTTTGATTTGACTAAACTAGTGCATAGCAAGCAGAGACTGGGGCAGAATGAGAAGAAGATGAAGGGAGGGAGGAGAGGAGGGCATATATGAGAAACACAGGAGATATATGGGATGAAAGTACAAGAGAGGATGTGGGTCTAAGGGGAGGAAAATAGGCTAGACTATGGGAGAAGTAGACTACAGATGTAGAGAGTAGAAAAGAGGGGACACAAGGACACATTTGAATGTGAGAAAAGAGAGATGATACAAAGAAGAGGTAAAATTTTGCTAAAATGATGCCAGACTTATGCTAAAATTCCTAGCTGGCACCATTGTGTTCTTAAGGAAGGCACTTAACCCTGAATTGCTGTAGGGGAGGATAACCTTGCAGTAGCCTTATTGATGAATGTATGTCACTTCAGTTAAAAATGTCAGGCAAACAAACAAATAAATAAATAAATAGCCTAAATTATGGGTAGAGGAATCAGTAACCAAATTGGAAATGGGGGAAACTTTGTCATTGATTTCATTCATTGATTCATCATCAGAGCAGCCTTCAATCCAGCCGTTCATCTGTTCCCAATGGGGCCTAAAAAATAAAAAGTTTGGTTCCTGTTGGTTGTCAGTTGAGGTCATGGGTCGGTGGGGATTTTTTTTCCCCAAATTTTTTATTTTTTATTTTTCCTTTACAGAAGCAATGTTATTTTTTCCTAACATAGCCTACCTGCACTACATGTACTCTGCCAGCTTGTGTGTCCCAGCATGCACACAGACACACACGCATGCATGCACGCATGCACACACGCACACGCACACGCACACACACACACACACACACACACACACACACACACACACACACACGGAGCCATCTTCCCTTGTCATTGATGACGTAGTTTGCAGCCATCGCTGTTGTAAGTACAGTATGCGGTTTGTGGTTTGCTAAATCGATACCTTTAAAAACGGTGCCGGGGCATAAACGATACTTAAATCGGTACCTGGGAAAAAAAAAGGCCCAAACCAATGGTTATTATTATTGTCATTATTAATTGCCATAGAGGCGGACAAACGCAGCGGTACACAGCGGACACTTTCCTCTCTCAAAGTCGGTATGCCCTCATCATGTTTCTCCTATTCACATGAGTTTTAAAGCATTATACACCCGGTGTTTGAATGTTTACAGACTGTTCAGCTGTAGGCATTTCTGTTTAGGCTACTGTGGCTACCTTCTGTCAGGACAAGTGAACTAGCCATAGTACGTGAGCGTCTGTGAAAAGTCAGCTCGGAAATATCACTGTGTTAAGGTAGGCTATGTGTTCATTTGTGATTAAAGATGAATTAAAGAAAGCTTTCACATTACAACTCTTATCAGTCTACAGCATATTTAGCAAGATAGGGTAAACTTTGCTCATACTTGAAACTTAGTGTAGCCTATTTCATTAAACAAGAGCTCTGACAAAATGCTTTACATAGGCCACTTGACGTGGGGACATGGTGATACACATAATGCATCCTTCTGCTTTAAATTTAGTTTTAGCTATGGAAAGTGTAGACTCTTTTGTAATCAGAGCAGAGATGGTGCAACTTGCAGACGCAACCCGCAGTGATGCTTCTGATGGGTAATGTCGGAACACCGGAGTGTATTAAAAACAGCTTGGGATTTAATTAGCACCGCAATGAGGCGCCGAAATCCACATTGTCATTCGGTCTGGTTACTACCGTTTATGTTGGCTCCGGTTCTGTAGCCTAGTAGTACCGCATTTTGGTACCCAACCCTACCAAGCCCATAAAATAAATTTAGGTCACACATAAATTTACAGGGTCGGTTGGAAATCGGAACCAAACAAACATTTTTTTTTGTCTGTCTACCTGTCTGTGTAGCTGGACAATAGTTGCTGAAATGAGCGTGTTTTAATGCTCTGCAATTTTAGGGCTATTAATTACATATCGGTAGGTAGCAGTTGAAAGTGTATATAAACTATATAAGTGCATACTGTATAAGTGTAAATATCCATGGATTAGCCTATCATGTACAAATTGTCATGATCACAGTGTGTTCAGGGGCTACGACCATTGCCTTAATCTGCAAAGCTTGCACTCTTTTAGCACGTGCAGGCCCTTCATGTAGCGCTTGTGATGTTGACAGGTGCATGGTAAAACAAATGAAGCGCTTCGATTGAAATCCTTTTAATTTGTGTGTGATTTATCTCGGGCACTGGCGGGTAACGGGGAATGTTGATGGGCCAGGGCGGGTGCGGGTTTAAATTTGAGATAATCAAGGGTGAACAGGCGTGTGTTGGTGCTTTACTGTGTGGGTGCAGGTCTCCAAAAGTTAACCCGTGCAGGTCTGGCCTATTCCAAAGCAGGCATCAGTCTCTTCCTCTGAAACATTTCCCCTACTCGAGCCTGTTGCCTGGCTGACATGAGCCATATGCTTTGTCAGTCTCACTGTGGTCAAAGCTCTCTAGTTTTTATTCACACCCTCAAGTGGAGCCTCCTCCGTGTGTTTGAAAGGCAAGATAAGCTATGTGTGAGCCACAGTTTGGAAGATGGCACATATTACAATAACCTACAAAACTCATTCTTAATTTGGGCTTTTAACAGACAGCCGCCAGTGACCTTTGTCCCAGAAACACACACACTCTTTCACACTCTCACACACGCGAGTCTGCAGTCTTCTGTTGCTGGCGTGCACTCAGGCATGTCTGTTAATGAATCATGGAGACATTCTGTTATAACTGATACCTCAAAAAAAAAATAGCTTTACTTTTTTGACTTTGTCTCAGTGTCTGAGTGGCTCCTCCCTTAGTAAGTACTTGAACTCTCAGTACTTCACACAGTATTCAACCGACAGAAATGATGTTTGACATCAAGACAACTACAAAAAAAAAAAAGCTAGGACTAGGCCTATTTTGATGGGCTATTTCATTTTAGTATTGCAGTATTGGTCTAAGCTAGGTAGCTGGCCAAATTTGCAGAGGTTGGAACGAGTGGCATGCCCTTGGCATAGGCTACACATCTGTTCCGTTTTGTGTTCTGCCTCTGTTCTTATTATCACCTGTACTGGAAGAGGTGGGGTGGAGGGTGGTTAGATAGCTTTTGTCTCCCTCTGTCTCACGATCCTTCTATTTTGTCTATCTGTGAGGCTTCATTGAGTAATTAAAGAGTCGGTTGCTAAGAGATGACAAGTGCTGACAGTCTGGAGGAACCGAGGACACGGCGTGGAGTATTGGTGTTTGTTCTCTCCGCCTTCCCCTCTCTTCTTCCTCAGTCGCTCATATTGCTCTATCTCTCCTCTCTTGTCACTCTGATCTCTTAGCACTCAGTCTTGCTACGCTCTCATCCTTCAGTCTCCCTCTCGTTTCTCACACGTTGTTTTTATTCTCTCTCTCTCTCTCTGTGTCTTTTTCTGTTGATCTCTTCTGTAGTGTGGCCACATGCGGACGGACTGAAGTGTAGTGTTTGTGTGTGAGTGTGAGTGTGTGTGCGAGTGTGTGTGTGGGGTGATGAGAGACGTTATGGCCACCCTCAGCAGTACCTCGACCCGGGACGCCGTCCGAGGGTCGCGGCCCAGACAGGGACGCCCCCTGAAGCGGGATACGTTAGTGGAAGGAGAGGTGGAGGTGGCAGCCAGCAATGAAGGGAGCACGGTGCTGGAGAAGACGCAGGAGTTCTTCCAGATATGCGACATTGAGCAGAAGGGTTTCATCACACGACGGGACATGCAGGTAAGAGAAGTGTGTGTGTGTGTGTGTGTGTGTGTGTGTGTGTGTGTGTGTGTGTGTGTGTGTGTGTGTGTGTTCACTGGAAGCTGTTCCCTGTGAGACCTGCATTTCAGTACACCAGTAGACTTGTAAGCATTGTATCATTTCAGTGCACGGTGTGTTTGCCCCATGTGTTTGCAGTGCAAATGTACTACGTAGGCTAACATTTCGGCCTTTATTGGTATGGGCAGACACTAAGCATTACTGCTATGCTGCGGCCTTGCAGCTATAAAAGTTTTTTTTTTTTTTTTGAAGTGTAGCCAACCAAGTAGAAAGTTTGCTCATTAAATGTGTCCATAGCATGAGAGCAAACTGCAGTTATGCAACCGGTCATTAGCCCAATGTGTGCAGAGATGTGCAAATAGACAAAACTAAGAAAGCCCTTCTTGGGAAAATGGTTGTTGATTACAGAAGCCTGTTTGGGTTGGGTCTAAATTACAGACAGTTGTGGGTCTAGTGTGTGTGTGTGTGTGTGTGTGTGTGTGTGTGTGTGTGTGTGTCATTCAGTGATTATGAGTCAGGTTTGCTTGGGTGCGCTATTCCAGTAAATGTGAGAGCGTTTAGCACAAGAACACAAGAACCATGACCCACGACTTTAGCGGAGGCTTTTGTTGTGCAGATTCACTCTCCGGCTCTGTCTCACAACCACCACCCCCACACACACACTCCCACACACCCACGCTCTGCCACCTTTGATGCTACTCTCAAGCGTTGTCTCTGAAGAGCTTAGCTCTGAGAAGCGCTCCACCTTTGATCCAGTGTTTATGGAGATGCGTCGGGGGCTCATCCTCTGTCCCCCCACCCCTCTTGTCTCTGTGCCCGGGATCCATTGAGTGCAGACCGCTTTGCCTCCAAGGATTTCCATATCTTTTTGTTTACTGATGACAGTGTACTGTTCATACAAATGGCAGAGTGTGTGTCGTGCTCTGCAAGATCTAATCAACGTGTCTGTAGATATGCAAACAAACTAACAAATAAATAGTTAACAATAGCCCTGCGGTAGTATGCAGCTGTGGAGGTTGTAGGATCCTTTGGACTAAAATTCATATGCACAAGTGTGTGTGAAGGCCACTCTTGATAGTGGAACCGGTTGAGTCGTGTCCTGTTTATTCTTTCTTTGCCTCTTCAGGGTTCTGCTGGAAAAAAAAAAATACTGACATGAAATGCAGGATTTCTGACATAGACGTTCTGTGAAAGCAGAAATTAATTTGCTACAGGTTCAGATGTTTTCTAAAAATGTCAAATCTTGCACAGTGGTGTAAGAAATTCACTTAGACAAAATACAAAAAATGACTCGGCAGTCTAGTCTTTAGCAGTAGCCTCCCTCACGCCCCCCTTTTTTGGCATTGAACTCCAATGGATTAAATATCAGCGGAAAGAGAGACAGATAGGCTAGTTACGAGAGTGAGAGTTGCTGTGTGATCTGCATGGCTAAATTGGGAAAATGTTAATTGGTGTTAATTAATCCGTTTTTTTTTTTTATTGTTGTATTTATCTGCCAAATGACCACCTCAGTGATTTTGGAGATATATAGAAAATCCATTCTAACAACAAGTTAATGGAGTACATGTTCAAATGGACCCTGTGGAGGTTTGGTGGTGAGAGGCATATCTGAACTCTTAGGTTTAAACTGGCCTTAGGCGATTTACAGCTGGCAAGGTGACTATCCTTAAAAGAGCAACATTAAGTATTGCAAATCTCACAAGTAATGAAAGTTACATCTGCACATAGTACGCTCATATATACTGTAGCATGACGGTATTGATACACTCATACACACACTCTCAAACTTAAGGTCTCTCAGGCTCCCGCAGTGACTGTGCTGGGGACTGATAAGACCATGTGTGTTTGTGTGTGTGTGTGTGTGTCGAGTTCAGTCTAAATATATTTTACAACACACATACACACAGCCGTCTGGCAGAGGGAGAGACAGGATCCATGGTGTTTGCTGTTGGCTTAATGAGGGATGGGCCATGTTGGGTTGACGTGTTTGTGTGTGTGTGTGTGTGTGTGTGTGTGTGTGTGCGTGTGTGCGTGCGTGTGTGCATGTGTCAGCATCACTACTGTGTGGGCTGTTTCATACTTTTTTTTAGCAGCTGTCTGAAAGTTGCAAACTTAGGCAGGGTGAGGTTATGGTGCTACTCAATGATCAAAGACACCACATACATTTCTTTATATTGATGTGAATGAGTCGTCTATCTACGAGAGATGGCTAATTAGCTTATATTAGCACATTGAATTAGGCCAACAGGCTATTTGTATTTGTTTTAGCCTGATATTTTATTTTTGATCTGTGTTCTCCACCATATTGTGTTGCTTCCTGATGTTTTTTTTTTTTTTTTTACTGTTTCATGTGCAGTGTGCTATTCTGAGTAGTTTACAGCTGTGTTTGGTTGTTTGGTGTTCTGTTGTTCTGATGAATCATGAGATGTTTGGTGTTGAGTTTTGTGGCTGTGTGTTAACTAGTCTAGGATGTGTTTCCCAAAACATGCTAAGTTGGTAAGTAGCTTAGCAACTTTGCTGGCTGCAATGCAATTGCCAATTGCCAAATGACTAAGAACTACTTAGCAACTGTGTTTTTGGGAAATGTACCCCTGATGTACTGAGTTGCTTTTGTGTCTCTGTTGTGTTGAGCAGAGGCTGAATGGAGAACTTCCCCTTAGTGCTGAGGAGCTAGAGAATGTTTTCGACACCCTGGATGCCGATGGCAATGGATACCTCACCCTGGACGAGTTCTCCTCTGGATTCAGTGGGTTCTGCAGTACTCTCAGTTAAATTCTCAGACCTGTGTCTTATTAGGAAACTTCTAAACCTCTTAGTCACATAAATCTGATTACACATGTAAAAGATTCTAGTTCAGATAATAGATATTGTGGGCTACTTTCCAAATACCCTTAGGCCACTGAAATTAGCAGACTAAGATCTCATATTCCATTTTATGTGCTATATGCTATTCAAGTATACTTGTTCTGTACATACTGTACATGAAGTAATGAATAAAGAACACTTCCTGCTTCTTAAAATTCCTCCTCCTCCCCTTACACCTTACCCTGAACTTCCTCGTGGCAGTACAATCTGTGTGTGTGCGTCAGCGTTCCTGTGTCTCTTCCTCCAGGTGAGTTCATGTTCGGTCAGGGAATGTCTGTGTCTCAGCTGGCGGAGCTGGAGGCGTCTGTGGATGGGGCCACCCCCGAGGTGCTCTACCAGAGCTGCTGGGATGGGCATCGGACTGGGGCAGGAGTGGAGGAGGAGGAGGAGGAGGAGAGGAACTTCAGCATGCTGATGGAAAATCTGGGGGCCAGTAATGTTTTTGAGGAGTGAGTAGAATTTTTACACTGTTATTTTGTAGGTCAGCGATGCTAAGAGATTTTGAACATGTAACACTTGATGGTCATATTAAAAATGATGGCCTAATAAGAATGACATTGGTATTGGTGCATTTAAAAGGATTTAAAAACACTCAAAATGCTTTCTTTTTTATTAAAGCTTTTAGAAAATCCCTTCATTTGCAGAGCTTGTAAGCTGCCATTGCGTTTATGTTTCCATACTTTCTGGGTACTTCACCTGCCTAATATTGATGGTGTCTATGTGCAGCAACAGCTTGACTGCTGTACCTTGATTAGACCTTAATTAGATTTCAACCAGGTGATGTCACTTTTTACAACAAGGGCAATTTACGAGTGAGGATTTTCTAAACTTGTAGGCCCTGTTTTTTACACATATCTAGATATTTTTACATATGGATATTTTTTATCCGTTTATTTTTTAATAGCGTTTACACGTATCCAGTGGAATCCAGAAAATACATTTTGAAAAGTCTCCACTTTGCAGGCCGTTTTAAAAAATATCCGTTTTAGTTGGCTAAAACTCTCTTTAAGTGAGAGGCCCAAACAGATTAAAAAATATCTGTTAAAAAAATATATAAAAATATCCAGATACATGGAAACAGCCTTAATAAAACCAAAAACATTTTGAGTGTTTTTAAGTCCTTCAGTTAGACTGGAAAAGTTCTAAAATTTGGTGCGTAATCACTTGAGTCACCATAATCGATCAGAGAAAAGGTCATTCTGCCATCAGCGGAAAGAACTATTGGGTCCAAACTGAAAGTTCTTGTGTGCTCCATGTTGAAGTCACCGCTCGCCTGGCTGTTCTCAGGAAGATCAGCCCCAGTGGGACTGCCACAGACAGAATAGATAAGATCTTCTGTTCTGGACACTCTCTTGCTCTCTTCTGCTCTCTCTCTCGCTCTCTCTATCTCTCTCTATTGCACTCTCGTTTTTTCTTTCTCTCTCTCTATTGCACTCTCGTTCTCTGTCTCTCTCGTTCTCTCTCTATTGCTCACTCTCTCTTTCTCTCTCTACTCTCTCTCTCTATCTGTCTTTTCTGTCACTCTCTCTCCCTCCCCCTCCCTCTCTCTCTCTCTTTCCTCTCTCTCTTCCTCTCTCCTTCTCTTTGTCTCTCTCCCTGTCTCCTGCTTTTTCTCTCGTGCTAGCCCGCTGTAAAGATGAATTGACGAGATGAGTCTTTTCTGAAACGCTTGAGCGAGTTCACCTTTAGCAAGCCGCCTGCTTTCGATCCAGAAAACAGTGGTGGAGGGACCGGTCAGACGGCTGAGACTTTCCCATTGAGAAGGAGACTGAGAAGGAGGACTCTAGGGTAAAATGTATAACATAGGCACCCATGACAGGACCGCTTTGCGTGGCTGTGTGCATCACATAGTGATGTATCTCTGGACCTCAACGTCTGCTTCATTTAGATAGTGGATATAGGTTGTAGGGTGTTACTAAATTTGTTGCATGTCTAGATCATTTCCTCTGCTATGTAAAATCACCCTGTTCAACTTATCTATAAATGTATGTTAGAAGGATATTTGGCCTATAAAAACCCACCATAGACACATTAGCATTACATTTCCTGCTAACAAATGGTAACCTATATTCCGGTATTTGCAATTTTGTCTTCTCATGTATAATGACTTACTGTTATACCAAATAACCTTACCGTTGTACCAAATAAGCTTACCATCATACCAAATAACCTTACCGTTTTACCAAATAAGCTTACCATTATACCAAATAAGCTTCTCTGTTTATAAGTGAAAAAAAGTTATGTTTAGCCCTTTGTGGGGGATGTCTGGGTGTCTTTCTGTGTAATTGTGCACACAGATCGGTTTGTTCTCTCTGTGTGCCCTGATCCAGCTGATGCTGGTGCATTGTCCATGGGTCTTCTGTGGGGGTGGGTCAGACTCAAGGGCTCTTCACTTGAACCATCCACCACCAGTAAATTAGCCAAAGCATTGCCCCTGCAAGTAAAAGTGCATACCTCTCTCCAGCCTTCCCTCCCTATCTCTCTCTCTCTCTCCTTTCTCTTTCTCTCAGCCAGGATATACTTTCTTTTTCCGTAGCAGTTTGTCACACACACACACACACACTCTAACCTTCTTGTTTGAAACTTTCTGTAAGGATTGTCCTGAAGTAGTTTTTTTAATTTGGTCTCTCCTTTCTCTGTTCCTTTTTCTCTCCTTGACACTCTTTATCTTGCATGCTCCTCTCCTCATCTTTCCCTTTCCTCCTCCTCCTCCCATGGTCCCTCTCTCCCTCTCTCTCTCTCTCTCTCTCTCTCTCTCTCTTTCTCTGTCTTTCTATCTCCCAGCCCAGTGGAGGTGCGTAGTCTGTGGGCACAGTTGCGCCAGGATGAGCCTCACTTGCTGGCCAACTTTGAGGAGTTTCTGGCACGAGTCACACTGCAGATTAAGGAGGCCAATCAAGAGAGACGGGAGATGGAGAGCGCTCTCAAGAGGTCAGTCAGGTCAAGAGGTCCTATTCGGTTTGTCCTTCTCTCTGTTTTTGGTTGTGTGGATGTCAGTACTATTAACAGGTCGTGTGTGTGTGTATGTGTGTTTGTGTTTGTGTGGAGAGGTTTTCTGTCACAGATTGCTCTTTTTTATCAGCGCAAAAGTTTCAGTCTTTTTTGTATGTGTGTGTATTTGTGTTATTTATCATTCCTTCTCTAATTACCTGAGGCCTGCTGTTGTTCTTCTGTAGGTTTAGTCTTTCTAAATAAGCAAGAACAGCTGAGAATGGGACCGTGGGAAGTTCTGTGTTGTATTCAAAAGCATAATTTGGCAAATTCTCCACCTCTGTGTACTTTAGCAAGGTATAAACTTGTAAGTGTGGGGGTAAGTTGCTTAGCCTAAGCTAAGTCTTTAGAGTTGGCCATGAGTTTAGAGTTTGGATTTGTACTACTTGGAGGTGTCTGTAAACTACTTAGAAGTGTTTGTAAACACCTGACCAACACCATGAACAGCACAATTGTTGTCATGGAGACCTGCATAGTTAACTATATTTGGAACAAGTCTGTTTGTCTGTCATCACAAAAAATAATCATGACAAGATTTGTTTACAAAAATTGTATTACTGTCAATTGGCTATAAAACCACATTTCAAAAAGTAGCAGATTGTTGCATATGGTTTCTTTTACATACATGCAGAAGATGCAAGTCCACTGAATGAACACAGAGCCTAGAGCCATGTAGTGTACACTGTGAAACGTGTCATACTAAAGTATACATCTTCCTCTGTGAGAAATGTGGAGAAAAAGCCTGCTTTGAGATATGTGTCCAGCTAAAGATGGCCTATGCTCTGTGAGGTATTTGAGGCTAGTGTGCTCTGTGAAACTGGTTGAACTTAAGCTTACTCTCTAAGACATGTCGGACCAAAGCCGAGACGACGAGACTCAGAGTACCCTCCGCAGTACTTCAGGCCAATGGGCCTCTGCACAGTGTGATGACAAGGCCAATAGATTTGAATTCATTCTGGTAATTTGGGACAGCGCTTTTGTTGTCCTTTGGTGTGTGTGTGGTTATGTAAGATAGTGGGAGTGCCTGTGTATTTTTGTGTGATTAGATCCGGTTGTGTTCTCTGTGGAAACACGTCCCCCACCGTTCGTGTTTCTTCTACCACTTAATACATAGGATTGGGACTTCATTCATAAGCCTGGATAAATTAATGTCGCTAAACAAGGGGTTTAGACGGTTGTGTTTGCTCTTTGGATTTGGGTCAGTGTGTGGCTGTGAAACCTGTTTGTATTTGTTCAAGGTGATGCGCAAGAACTTTTTTAGTGATCCAGAGTAGAGGTCGACTGATATGTCGGTTTGAAATAATAGAAATAAAAATAGAAATAATATATTTTTTTTTAATTTATTTGTCCTACATTCCAAGAGCAGAGAAGCTTATGTTGGCTATTGTGAAAGCATTGTTACCCCCTTCTCATAAAATCCTGTATTTTCCCCCTTATTCCATGATTGGTATATTTCCAATTTTAAGATTAAGAATGAGCAGACTACTCAATTGTACTCTGTTGCTTTTCATGGAATTTGCATACATGACTCCTTTCATGTAAATTTGTCAATTACTAGTTAAGTGAAAGTTGAATAAATGAACAGTATCGGCACACAATATCGGTCAAATATAGAGGATGGTGCTGAGCACTCATTACCTGATAATGGGGAACGTTAGTAGATTCGACGTAATATCACTAAGAGCAGTAGTTGCTACTAATAGCAGTTTTCCACTGAATGGTATCAGCTCAATTCTACTTAACTCTACTTGGTTTGGTTTTGGATGTTTCGTTTTCCGCTTGGAACCTCGACAAAGGTGGTACCAAGAATGGTGCCAGGTATTTGGTACCAGGTCCCAGATTTTAGTAATGGAAAAGCAAAAACAGTGAGTAGAGCTGAGCCGATCCGAGTTTGTACCAGACAGTGGAAAAAGGCCATAAGACTCTGTATTTACACGTTACCGGTATTTGTACATCTGGCCCAGTTTGTCTGTGCACTGAATTTGTTTATTTTCTCAAAAACTGTAAGATTTTATGAATCAAGATCTAAGGTTTAAACTGTTTAAATTGGGACAAAATGCTGTGGAAAGAAAAAATCAGTTACACATATAAAGAGAAATATACTGTAAACAAGAGAATGATGGTGTTTACCACAGGATATTCAGCCGATTTGAGTTCAGGACATGAATAAATCTATTCCATCTTTTAATCCTCGCTCATCTCTTAGCAATATTCCTTTAATTAAAGCACAGTCGGATCATATTGCACTTGTGTGTTTGGGCTGAGTGAATGCAGGGCATTAGTATGCAGAAGGCTATGCATAATTGTGTTAGCAGCTGTTTGCTGCCGCTGTATTGAGGAGCCCCAATGGAGACGCTATTGGAGTGGCCAGTGAATAGAAGCACACCGAGATCCGGATCTACTTGAGATCCCTGCTCTGATCTCATTACCCTTCCGCTTTAGCATAGGCCTTTGATTTTAGAGTGGTGTTTTTGTTTGTTTGTGTGTGTGTGTGTGTGTGTAATGTATGTTTGTGAGTGTGTGCCTTTGTCTTTAGTAAAATGGGTTTAGCAGTGACTTAACCTTTCTTGTGTAGTTCTAAATACTAACTTGATGAAGAAGTGTGTGTGTGTGTGTGTGTGTGTGTGTGTGTGTGTGTATGTGTGTGTGTGTGTGTGTGTGTCTCTGGCTTACTTTGACATTCACTAAAAGTGTCTCTCTCCAGGAAAGCAGCAACACATGATGATGAGATTCAGCGTTTGTATGAGGAGATGGAGCAACAGATCAAAAATGAGAAGGACCGCATCCTTATGCAGGTGTGTGTGTGTGTGTGTGTGTGTGGGGGTGGGTGGGTGTATGTGGAGGTGTGTGTGTGTGTGTGTGTGTGTGCGTGGATATCCTCTTGTGCCCCGGTGTCGTCATGTGTATTTGTGTACATGTATCTGAGTAGAGGCAGAATCAAATGCTCACGCAGGTGTGCTGGCTTTGTGCGTGTGAGTGTGTGTGTGTGTATGTGGGTGGGTACCTTATGCAGAATATTTAATTGTATCTAGCCGAGTTGAATGGAACAGAATTTATTTCAGGTGAATTGAATTGGTTCCTTTGTTTCCAGGACTGCTGTACACTTGGGAATACATGGGCTGAGTCTGTTTCTATTATGTGTGCGTGCGTGCGTGCTGGTTTAGTTCAGTATGAGAAAATGCATATTTCTTTACACACCCCAGTGCTCTCTCCAGTTTAAGGGAGAATGAGCATGACATGTATCGTAATACTTCTGGGTTCTCCATGTACCCACATGTATTTGATCTTAAAGCGCGAGTTTAGCATCCTCAGTGTCCAGTCATAGCCCTGTTGTACGGGCTTGCTGAGTGCTCTCGATAGGAAGGAGAACGAAAGAATTTGGAACAACATAGACCAAATAGCAAACCCAAATAACGAACCAGCAGCTAATGCTAACTGACTGGTACAGTGAGTAATGAAAGCAAAAGTAAGCTTATGGTGCCATGGAGTTAGCCTAAGCTTGAGCATTCGCGAATCGGTCTGTGCTGTCCCATTTTCCTTCGTTCTCCTTGCTAGCAACAGCACTCAGCTAGCTCATACAACAGGCCTATGATTGGAATGATGTCGACTTGTCACTTTAAGGTCTCTACCATGGTGGTGCGGTACAAACGTATTGTTGTGTGTGTTATTGTAGTGGTGTGTTGATGGGGAGGTTTAACTTGTGTTTAACTTGTAGTTAATGCTGAGTGTATGTGTTGTGGTTCTATCCCTTAGGACTCGGAGCGGTTCTTGTGCCGCAGTCAGGAGCTGGAAGAGCAGCTGTCCAGTAAGGAGCATGAGCTGGAACATCTCTTCCAGAAACAGAGAAGGGTAAGAACAATATCCCCAATCCTCCCCTCTAGATACAGAGGAGGGTAAGAACAGATACCTAATGCCTCATCTCTAGAAATGGAGGAAGGTAAGAGCCCAGTACTCCCAATAATCTCCAATGTCCAGTCTGACAATTACGAAGCCCCAAACCACGTTATAGACCAAGGAAAGCGAGTCAAATTGAATAGCACTTAAAAACCAACTGCAGTGGAGGTCGTCATGACAATCGATGATGGCATGGCAAGAACACTTAAGTGGGCTCAGAAGAGAGGGGCACAGAAATGATGACGACAGAAGGAAGCTTTTGTCTGCACTTGAACGTCTACCCAGATGCATTAGGTCAAGAGGGTTAGAAGTGGGCCACCACTGATGACCTTGCAGACATACAAATTTTATTATTAAAAGACAAGTGGCTCCCATTTGTTATGTTTTAAGATCTAAGGAACAGAGATGAGTGCTTCAGGAGCACAGGAAGGAGGGCAGGCTGTTGAAATCAAATGTATACAACCTTCTGCCAAGATCAAGGACTGTAAATGAGTCTTTACCTTGTCTATACCTTTTTCTATAATTTATAGGCCTAATCAGTCGTGATTATTTGCCTCTGTGTCACAGTTTGGGTATTATTTATCAGAATCAGAACTGTTTATTTTGCCAAGGTTTTCACAGGGAAAAAAACAAGGAATTTGTCTTGTTAAAAAATTGTGACTGATTTGAATGGCCATAATAAAAACAATAAATATCATATCATAGACAAATAGATAAATATTAAAATAAGGATAATATTATTATTATTACATTTTTTGGATATTATATCATGAACATCAGAAAAGATTTGGATATTCTCAGACCACTTTCAGGCCTGCATATATCAGAGATATGAATATGCCACTGCAACTATATCCCTAAATGAACATGTTTGATATTTCTTGAATTTTCAACTCCCATGTCATTAAAAATGTCCACAATCTGGTACCTTTTCAAATTTATGCAACGCACAGTGTAGATTTCAGGAGCTGAACTGACAGAATGGTTAGATTAAAAAAATGGTGTGGGTGGTCGCTCTAAGGACTCCACTTCCTTTTTATTGAAATAGAAACAGCAGCCAGTTTTGCTTTGACGTGTCAACAAACCTGGGAAATGAAAGTAAACAGCTAGTCACTGAAATATCCTAATGCATGCTTAAATTGGTATTTTCAGCCTTTTCTCAGGGTGAAAAGCAGTGCAGAGAAGTGTACTTTTCAAAAGTGTGCTTAGGGTCTAGAAATGTGCTTTTTAGTGCTTTTGTATGTACTGAGTGTACTATTTTGGAACAACTGAATGCATTAACAGTACGTTTTAAGTACACTCAAAATGCGTTGCCATATTCTTTAAATATACTTAATGACAACTCAAAATACTTTTTTGGGACACTTTAGTTGTATCGCTTAAGCCCTCAAAAATGTATGCTATTGTTAAGCCCTTTTAAATTTACTTAATGTGACGCTAGTGTGTTGCCAGTGCATTGACAAATATGTTTGGAAAAACACAAACAAAGAGCACTTCAAGTGCATGTAAGCAAAGTTCATTAAAGGACAAAATATACTTTCCTTATACTCAGGACACTTTAAATGTGCTACAAGCATATTAAAGTGCTCTTCTTTTCCACTGGAGCTGTGGTGCCATCTCTATATATTTGTTCTTATTCCCGTGACCAAACCCTCTTGTGTGCAAGCAGGGTGTCTCAGGTGTTAAGCAAATTAGATTAGATGTGGTCAGATGTAACTGTGCCGTCAAATACATTATATATCGGCAAAAAATCAGAATTGTGCATCAGACACTGGCAGAGTAAACATGACCTACATGACCAGCCCAGTGACCCAGTTAAAACTACTCTCAGAAATCTGAAATCTGTCCTTTCCTACTTGGTATCCAAGAACTAAAGAAAGGATTTGTCTCTGTACAGGGTCTGTTGAATGTTTCCCTACGCAAGTCTGTGTTGTGTGTGTTTTGAGTCATATGTGGGCAGACTTTTAAGTGCATATTCCAAACAATATGAGTTTGTGTGTCCAAGGAGGCTTGGCAGGTATGATCTAATTGGGAGCTAAGATCTGAGTCAACTTGGGCCTTTAAAAACGCTGTGGTTGAATCACCTCTGACGTAAAATAATGTCCACGTTTAATGTCCTCCTCACTGTCTCACACAGACCGACTGACACTGATTCCTTCAGCTGTTACTATATAACACAGTCTATTCACTGCAGTGTAGTGCTGCCGTCATAAAATGGCATCAGATCTCTCTTTGCACTGACCATTAGTGCACTCAGCAGTTAGCAGTGGCATCCTGACGAGTTTCAGAGCCACACAGTACTTGTTAGTCCATATGTTGGCCGCCAGCGGTCTGGTTGGTTTTGGTGTAAGTGGGTCAGTGGGGGTACTGTTTGCCTATGTGTGCATCGATTTCTTTTTTTCTGGTTTGAGTATGTGTGCTAACAAATGTGTGTATAAAGTGAATGTATACGTGTCTTGAGTAGGATAGGCTTTTTTACCGTACATGTAACATTTTGTCGTACAGCTTTTGTTTGTTTTCGTAATGCGAAATGTGTTTGTGTGTGTGTGTGTGTGTGTGTGTGTGTGTGGCAGTATATGTTTGGCGTTTGGTGGACAGGAGCCCATTTTCTTGTGTATATTTTTATCCCCATGGCCTTGAGGAGCACTTTAGTGGCCACCTTATCTGCTTGTCCTCTCACAACCTGTTCCCTCGCTGAACACACACACACACACACACACCACACACACACACACACCACACACACACACACACACACACACACACACCACTGAAACACTTTAGCTGGTCAGTACATTCACACACTCTACAGGAGCTAAGTGGAAGAATTTGCACTAGCATTGTGTCATGCAGAGATGTCTGTGTTTACTGATACAAATGCCACCTGACCTGCTAGTGATGTAGCTGATGAAGGCAACTGGCTAAATACTGTTCAGTATCATCATCCATTCTTGGAAACTGCCATTTTTGGAGGTGATGTTGTGTATGACACCTGATACGGTCTTGTTATTGTTAACAGAGTCCTATAGCTAAATCACATCTGAGCAGTTACATCTCATCTCTCTTACATCTCCCAAACTGTGTATATATGCTAATGTGTATTTGTTCTGAAATGTGGACACAAAGCAGTGACGTGTAAGAGAGTGTGTGTGTGTGTGTGTGTGTGTATGTGATCAACCACAAGCGATGAAAAGCAAGAAAGGAAAAAAAACTCTTCTCATTTGCTTTTACTTTCTCTCTCTCTCTCTGTTTCTCTCTCTCTCTCTCTCCCTCTCTCAGTTGGAGGGCCAGTGTCGGGACCTGAGCAGTGAGCAGCAGGAGACGCGTGTGGAGAATGCCAAGCTACGGCAGACCAATGAGGAGCTGCAGCGAGAGCTGGAATGCACGACGCAGGAGCTGTCCCTTGCTCAGGAGCAGCTGGGTCTGCTACAAGAGCAGGCCTCACGCCTGCATGAGGAGAAAGAGCTGTGAGTGTGTACACACACACACACACACACACACACACACACACAGCTGGGTCTGCTACAAGAGCAGGCCTCACGCCTGCATAAGGAGAAAGAGCTGTGAGTGTGTGTACATGCATGCACACGCACATGCACACACACACACACACACACACACACACACACACACACACACACACACACACAGATTAGGAGCTGGCTCTTCCCCAGGAGCTGCAAGAACAGGCCTCACGCCTGCATGAGGAAAGCGGTGGTGTGTGTACAAACACATACACACACACACACACACACACACACACACACACACAGATGGTGTGGTGTGCTGTCAGGGACTAAGAGGCTGTTTTCTAGCCACAGCACAGTGATATGTTGGTGGCTGGTGCAGGGGGCAATAGGGCAGTGGCGGCGTAACGGTTAAGGAACCTTGTGGATTCGAATCCCAGCTGCCATCGTTGTGCCCTTGCGCAAGGCACTTAACCCTAAGTTGCCCCTGATGTAATTGATAGTTGACAAATATAAGTTGCTTTGGATAAAAGCGTCTGCTAAAAGCAAAAACATCCTTGTAAATGTAATGGCTGGATGTCAGTTTGTTGTTAGTGTACCATGACTGTTTAATCTTTTTATTTCCCATAGTGAGATGTACCGTGTCACTGAAGGCCTGCAGAGAGAGCGAGCCAGCCTGCTAAAACAGCTAGACCTACTGAGGTCAGGCCTCCCACATGCACACACACGCATACACACAAACACTCACAGCCATTCGCATAAACATACATCTTTAAAGAAAACACACTCTCACACACAGCAAACAGTATCATTTCAACATAGAGGCCAATTCCAATTTCCCAGGACCTGTCTACAAACAACACATGCAGACTTGAGCGATTCACACGCTGTCTTTCAATGAAAACTTCAACAGGGATTCTGATTCCTTATTCTCAAACAGTCCCCCAGTGCCTGTCCATGGGCAAAACATGGCTTTTTGTAAGAGCAACTGTTGGGTTATTTTGTTCTGGATCTGAGACTGGGGACAGGGGACTGAAAAAGATTAAATAAGTGCTTAGGAAGAGAAAACTGGCAGATGATGTAATGTGTTCCACTGGGTAAGAGTACTTATCTTATCACCTTTTCCTCAGAAGGAAATAGGTACAGACATAGACACACACACACACACACACACACACACACACACTTATCTTTCCCTTTCTATCACATTTTTCTCAGGGAAATGAACAAACACCTTCGGGATGAGAGAGATATATGCTATCAGGTGAGCATGCTGGAAATGACCTCAATAGATAGCTTTTACACACATACACACACACTTACACACACACACACTGTGGAACTAGGCCAGGACAGTACTACATACACCAACAAAATTGGTAAATCTACTACAGTCTACAGTGTCCAGGCCACATATACTCATTACTAACAGTCATTCTGAAAGGGCAAGCCAGTGAAAGGCATTGTGTTTATTTCCCTATTTCTATCTATTTAAATATACAAGTAGAAGCTTAAGACTTTGTATGATATAAACACACCTGATAGTTGATATTGTAATGACATTCTAACAGGGAGGCTACACCAGATATGTTACAGAAGCTGTAAGTCAGATGCACCAGCCGTAACAATTTCCTTCCACTATAATATTTTAATTTGATTTAACGTAACACTTCGTGACGTAATCCCATTTGTGACTCAAGCATCCCATTAGCTCTGTCTTCTGGAGCAGTGAGGGCAGACTGTGTTAATGACCGTTATTAATTCCATTTCCCAGAAACCCAAGGGTCTGTCTAAAGTGCCGTCCTGGAGTCAGAGATCTGCATCCCTCAGCTCCAAATACTCCGACAGGAGGCTGTCCTTGAAGAGGTACGCATCATATACAGTACACTACACTAGCTGGCTGTGGGCACACTCTGTAAAGTCTGCTTGGGCCATGCCATAAAGGAGTTCAGTCAATCCATGACTGGTTGTTGAAAATGGGTACACAAATAGTATACAGGTACTGCACACACCAACAGGAGGTCTTTCAGGTCTGCTGAGAGGTACAGTCCTTGATTCTACTCCTTCATTTGTCAAATGCAGTTCATTGCTCACAGTCTTTTGTACTGCTGTGGACATTTATTTAATATGTGTTTGTTTATTTGATATTTGTTTGTTTGATCATGTTTGCTGTCTGTTAACCACCTGCACTGGCCAGTCAACCCTTGTCACTATTTGTGATGTTCAGGTCACACACTCTCAATAGCATATTGTGTGTGTGGTTGTTTGTTTGTTTGTTTGTTTGTTTGTTTGTTTATTATTTGTTTGCTGTCTGTTTACCACCAGAACTGGCCAGCATTAGACATAAGTCACCACTGATTGCATATGTGGGACATAGTCAAATACACAGAGATCTTAGTGAAAAAGCTCCTGTATTAATACACTACAAGAGGTTCAGCCAGAAATGATTTCCTAATATGGTCTGAAAGAGTAATCAAACAGCATTGAATTTTCACAGAAATCAGTTTCTCTTCATCTGTAGTTTAATTTTCGCAGAAGGGCTTTGTTTTGTAATGGGTTTGCCAAACTAATATGTTTTTGCACAATCCAATAAAGTTCTTCTTAATACCAGACAGGGACATTGGAGTAATATGAGAGTGATTGTTTTCCAATTTGTTGTTGTGATTGTTGTTGCTAAGGTGCCCACTGGGCTTTCTTGAAGTCCTCTTGTTTTGCTTTGTCTGCTATAGTTTCTGTGGCACTTTATAACTGTGAAAATACATAAAATGTCCACTGAAAACTGAATGTGTCTACCCATTCAAACTTGCCATTGTGGGTGTTGTATTTTATAGAATGCATCACTACATTGGAGTTCTCTTTCCTCACGCTCTGTTGTCTTGAGTTAGTTGTGCTCAGGGTGTTTGCCTCTGTTTGCTTTGGTTAATGTTGGTACTTTGAATGTTGGTGCTTTCTCTAATTAATAAATTAGCTTTCTGTAATTACTAAATAATTTCTCCCATATGCCCTGTTTCCTGTGAGGGAAATTCGGTCTTTGCATCCAACTCATCCATGACTAGGTGACAGACGCACACAACACACAGTGAGGTGGGCAGCCAGCTGCTGTGGCACCTGGGGAGCAGCGAGGAGTTAGGTGCCTTGCTCAAGGGCACCTCAGTCGTGGATGTGGACAGGACAGAAATGTTTTTTTCAGGTTAGGTTAAATAAGGCCGAAGTTGACCCATGTGATCCTCTGTGTTTTGACCTCCAGTGACACTGATGAAGAGGAAGTCCCATCTCACTTTAAGAGGAAGAACAAGATGGGACTGAATGGCCACAGCGCCCCCCCTGGGCCGGAGAGTTTGCCTGTCAGTCTTCCTGCTCCCCAGAAGCATTTGCAGCGCATCATCTCCATAGAGGAAGACCACCTGCCTGACCTTCTGCAGGAGGAACCCAAGCCTCAACTACAGCAGTGGAGTGAAGAAGAGGGGGTAGGACACACACACACACACACACACACACACACAAACCTTTCTCGTGCACTCAATTTTGACCGTTCTGAGTTATTTTCTCATCCCTTTATAATATATAGTGCTATCCCACCTGTGCATGTGTGTGTGAGTAACACCTCACAGATGAGAGATTATATGTTTGTGTGTGTGGATCCTGAGCTCACCAGCCTGTCATCTTTAGGATGTAGAGGAGGGCATCGACCTGCTGATGAGTGACATCTACCCGCCCCGTTCCAGTACCCCCAGCTCTGAGAGTCGCCCCTCCGACACCCCCACATCCCCCCGCCACCAGCCCGTCGGCAAGGAAACCGTAATCAGCGTAAGTGGCCATCTTGGGTCCTAGATCTCTGGGAATGCCTGTTTTTTTTTTTGTTTTTTTTTTTAAAAATCACAGTCAGCTACATTCCTGAAGGTTTCAATTGTTGGTTCTGCTTGATCCCCTGAATGTGGTTCAGTCCAAAATACCAGGCATTGTGCCATGAGAAACTGCTGAGTAGCAGTTCGTGATTTTGGTCAGACTCAGATGCCAGTTGGCTGTTTCTGTCAAAGAGTTTCTCAGCGAGGCATAGAGATGGTCAGGCCTGTATTTGTGTTTGCCGTTCCACAGACATGCCCAGAGGGCACTTTAGCTCTGGATATGCAGGGGGGAAGTTATGTCACAGTGGCCAACACAGGTGGATTTATCTTGTTTCTGGAACACCACTGATTACGAAGGACTGATTAGGCTTTTCTTTTTCCAAATCAGATGAGATGGCATATTCTCACAAGACTCCTATTCCAGAATGTCAGCGATTGTTCCTGGTATTAGTAAACGTCCAAAACGTTGAGTAAAATCCTGTATGAATAGAACTCTTTGTCTTGGAACCCTCGAGGTCTCCATTCAGGTCTTGTCTATTGTCTGGTTCAGGCACACTGAAGTCCCTGTGTTTGAGGCCTGGCCCTGAACACAGCTCAATTTTCATTTTTCATTATTATGACCCACTCAGGCTCTTAAAGCCTCTCATGATCGGATAGTTATCTTCTGTGAGAGTCGGCGCCACTCTCTACCCGAGCCTGCTTTGAGGTGCTGTGTGTGTTTGTGTGTGTGTGTGTGTGTGTGTCTGTGTGTCTCTGTGTCTCTGAGAACAGAGCGGGTCTATTAGTTTGTTCAGTAATTTTGACATTCATCATTATCTACTGCTAAAGTTTGATTTACGTGTGCAGGAGGGGAGTGTTGCTGTTTCAGTAAAGACTGCTGCCTATAATCTCTCTCTCTCTCTCTCTGAAATTCAAATGCAAATTTAATGACTGTTCAATTCACAGAATTGACAATGCATAAAAGTAATGAATAGTTTTTAAGTGATAATTAAATACATTGAATTATAATAAATGAAATGGAAATTGGAAGAAAGAAGTTTTGAAAAAAGTTCTAAGAATGAAAGATGTATGAATGGCTAAAACAAATATATAAATCTTTTTTTTCCATTTAAATTTCTCTCTCTCTCTCTCTCTCTCTCTCTCTCTCAGGTTGAAGGGCCGTGCTCTACCCCAGACCGACTTTTTAAGATAGTTCTGGTGGGAAACTCAAGTGTGGGGAAGACATCCCTGCTGCGGCGCTTTTGCAGTGACAACTTTTACACAGGCACCTCGGCCACAGTAGGTGTGTGATCATTCAGCACACTGTCTTGAAATAAATGTCAAGAAGCCATAAGCAGCTACTGATATTTATTCAGTTATTTCTGTCAGTCTTGTTGATAAGGTATTACATTTCTTGCTGACAGGGTGTCAGGTAGGTATTACACGAACTTGGCTATATAATGCTTCAAATTGAAATGGAACTTAATTTACTTCGAACTTTTGCTAATATGTTTTTGTTATTTTTTGTTATTTTTCCATTTGATTAGTTTACATCTAAGATGGAATTAAAAAGACGCATTAAGAATAAGGCTCGGCCTACACTGGACACGTAACTGTTTTCTCTTGTCTGAAAAAAACAGAATGCTCAGGATATAAAGAAAAATGATATGTGTGCATGTTTTTTTTATGGTTTGTTTGCATTTGTGAGTGTGTTTTTATGGTTTATGTGTGTCTGTGAGTAAGCGGGTTTATGCTGATACTTGTAAGACTGGAGAGAACCCGTGGAGTGACTGGTTATCACTACTCTACTGTTAGTGCTGAGTCATTTGCAGGATGGCTTTGTGTTCACTTCCACCACCATCTCCAGTCAGCCTACAGCTGCAAAGGCTGTGATCTGTTGAGACAAGGTTGAGTTCAGAGGAAGCACATAAATGAAGTGTTTCTGTGAAAAAATGACAATGACAAAATGAGTTTGAACAAAACTACACAGATGAGAAATTTGATTGTGGACTGTGCTCATTAAATGAGTTTACATTCACCTTCTAATGTTCCTTTTTAATGTTCAAATAAAACATCCTGACTGGAAAGACTTGAAATTTGCCTTAATCGTCCAATTCCCTAGAGAGGAGGGGGGGGCTTAACTCAGTTTGCATACAGCATGATGTGATTAAAATGGATGACATCAGTTAATTCACATACATTTGTAGTCGTTGCATCTCATGCCAATTTGTGTCTGTAAATGTGGCCCTCACAACCTTGGCATCCCACAGCTGTACTGAACTCTTAGCTTGTTTAGGAGAGTGTGGCGCTGAAATAAACACAATAAATAAATGCAGAAATGCATACAAAAAGAATTTAAGCTTAGTGGCGCTGTGCTCCTGTCTGGTTCATGTAGTTGTGCTTGATTGCCTATGGTCCCTTTACACCAGACAGACAGCGGAGGCATCCCAGTGCCACTGAATTCACTGCAAATAGCCTTACGATGGCTGGCCTCATCACAGACTCATCCCTGCCAGGCTTTGAAGTCTGGCTGCTTCTGAAGGGCCTGACCGAGCCTGCGCTGCCCAGCATGTGTGTTCAGTCTGTCAGAAGTGCGCCATCAATCAATGGTGCCAGGCCACTCTTTCATCTCAGCCCTGCAGAGCCCCTTTTTTTCTGGATTATCCTACGGAGACATGACGCCACATTGATTTTGTTATGACGGGGTTGAAATCAGCAGCGCGTGGCAGCGCAGTCTGACACAAGCACTTTGCTTACTGACCCCAACGCTCTCTGCTCTCTGACCACACTAGATCTCCTCAGGCTTCAGTTGGTCTTTCACTTCACAGAAATAATGAAATTGAGCAAAGGCCACCACCAGTCATTACTGCACCTTTACTTTGTGGTTTAAATACGGGGTCATTGCTTCACCTGGGGTGAACAAAGAACACTGAGGACCAATTTAACATTAACATCATTTTTTTCTCTTCTTCATGTGAGGAGACAGTGGACGATTGTCTCCACATTTGATGGTTTCCAGCTGGAATGAATCCTCTCATAGCTTTCTTTCCTCAAGTGCCCTTGAGTATCACACTCCTAGAATAACTCAGTGTGAGCTTGACCCTTTTAAGGCTTCCTTTTCCAATGGTGTGTGTTTGTGTGAATATGTAGCCTTCATCGCAGCTGCCGCAGTAGAAAAGTGACAGATACACAATATGACGTGACCTTACCCATAGTTTGCTATTTCCATCTGTGTGTTATAATTAGAAACTTGATTAGGCGTCTGGGCCTCAAGCTGCCTTACAGTATGCCGGACTGACTTGTCACCAACTGTGTGTGTGTTTGTGTGTGTGTGTGTGTGTGTGTGTGTGTGTGTGTGTGTGTGTGTGTGTGTGTGTATTGTGTAGGTATTGACTACAGTGTAAAGACGATTACCGTGGATGGCAGCCAGGTGGCGCTGCAGATGTGGGACACAGCAGGCCAGGAGAGGTGGGCTTTGCACTGTCTTGTCTTATCCAACTACAACCTCAAAAGCTTTGAAATCCAAACCAGTCGTCCGTTTCTCAAAAGCGGAGTTGCTAACCAGTTAGGAAGTTGGTTTGTTGGCATTGGGCAATTGCTCTGCAATCAACAAAGTTGCTATGGTATTGGGAAATGGACCCCTGGAACTCTTCAAACCAGCCTCGAGTTCAAGTTGACAGAACTTTGCAAAACCATTTTATGTCACCCATAGTGATGAATGGGAACTGTTGGGAACGTTTTAAAAAATTAGGACTGCTGAACCAGGCTTTCCATCTCTCTTCCCTGATGCTTCTATCAGTACACATTGTGCACGTTTGTTTGTGCATTTCATTTGCATAAAAGGCAGGATAATATAAATGTGCAAAATGTAGCTGTTTAGTGATCTGCATGTTTTCTGTTGCATAGTCATGGCTGTCATGTGAAATCTCTCCTACTTGTGTTTAGGTATCGCAGCATCACCAAGCAGTTTTTCCGCAAGGCGGACGGCGTGGTGGTCATGTATGACGTCACAGCCCAGCAGTCGTTCACTGCAGTGCGGCAGTGGTTGAGCAGTGTGCAGGTGTGTCATGCCTTTCTCGTGATGTTATAGTCTGAGTTGCAGATTCATTGTACCTTCCCCAAAGATTATACTACCATTAAAAAGCCCTTTGGTCACAGTAATTGTTATTGTACCTCTGCAAATTAATTATACTAGATTGCGAAGGTAATGAGTTTTTTTTTTTACGTTTTAAAGGCTCATCCTCAGCTCAGCCCTGCATCAGTATATGTGTGTGTCTTTATTATGCTTCCACAGGAGGGGGCAGGTGAGGACATTCCCATCATGCTCTTGGCCAATAAAACTGACCTGGAGCGGGAGCGGGAGGTCCAGTTGTACGTGGGCGACTCGTTAGCCAAGGTGAGGAAGCTGTGGGTGGGTGTGTGGGTTAGGTGTGGGAGACCTCTGAGCATTAAGTCATTAAGCGCCATGAGTCAGTAATGAGATGAAAGACAAAAGTTTATACTTCACTTAAAACTTTTTATTAAGCTATGTAAAAGTGAGCGAATAAGGAGTTGGTAAAAATGGGTCAATCTGAGTCCTCTTTGAGCATGCAGCATGCAGTTTGAGTCATCAGTGCTCGATTTCAAGTCAAGTCACAAGTTCGAGCCCTGCGTAGAGTTCAAGATGACCAAACGTTGCAAAACGTTTTGTACATCCATACATAGGGAAGAAGCAAACCGTCTCAAAACATTGTGTCTGCTGAACTTGAGTACTGAACTTGGGTACTGAACTTGAGTACTGAACTTGAGTACTACATCCCTAAAAAATGTAATGCTGTTTATGGTATACATGTTGTATATATGATTTCTGTCCGATTTATTTTTGTCATCGTTGGCTATCACCGTCATCACTCACTCATGGTCTCTTCCTGTTCAAGGAGCTGCAGCTAATTTTCTACGAGTGCAGTGCATTCACTGGCCACAATGTGACTGAGGCCATGGTCCACTTGGCACGGTAGGATGACCGAACATTTAATTAAAAACCTTGACCAAGTCCACTTGTATATGTGGCTTTGAATACCTCATTGAGGATACATTTGCTTGATCAAAAACGGTTTGACTGATTTGTGCTTTGTCTTCTGTAAGGCTTCTGAAGGAACAGGAGGACCGGGAAAAGGAGAAGACAGTAACGCTACTGGGTAGCCCTGCAAAGAAGAAGACCTGCTGTTAGTTACAAGTCCTCATCAAAGTACAGCCCTGCGCCTCCAGAGGCCAGGCACACGCACAACTCCCATGACGTCCACTGCAAACTAGAACATCCCTATTGTATTCAGTGTTTAGTGTTAGCTGTTCTGTGCATAGGAGCTATGACCGGGAGGTGACAAACTTTGAAACTTTTGAGCTTGTATTGTGATGTGATCAGATCTGTTCCAGGATCAGTTTGGGTTAAGGCTAGAGACCTGAGTGCACATGGAGTTGATGTTGGTGTTATGGTTTGAGACACACTCTGTTTTCATGGACACCATTTTAATTGTTAAATGTTGTGTCAGACTCAGCACAGGCTTCTACTTCTAGAAGCCCCATTGGCAGTTGCTCTGCTGTAGTTTGTAGCTATACTCCTGGTGTACCTCAACCAATAGAAGCAGAGGGCAGAGGTATTATTTTCAAGTAGCAACACAGAGGCAAGTATGCTAAATACACATAGACACAAACAAAATTGATTACAGCACAATCATTCTCTTAATGTAAATGTTATGGTAAATGTATCTTATTGTCTTTTTGTATGTTTTTATAATGTGAAAAAAATCTATTTAAAAAAAAAAATGTGAAAAAAATGTTACACCTAAGCAGACTGCACCAGCATCCTGCCTTACACACACACACACACACACCGACACACACGACACATGTGTGGCATTCAACACCTCATCCCCACTGGTGCAGATGATCCACTCTGGGCTTATTTCCCATCCTAATTACATTTTATGGCTGAGCCGCTCCTCTAATAATTTGACTTGTGTGTGTGTGTAATTGGTGCATAATCTGGATTTAATGATGTTTGCTGGAGCGCAGTGCACCAGGGAGAGATAGAAATGGAATATATTTCTCTGTGTGTTTGTCACAACTCATGACTCCCAGAGACAATCATTTGTTTGCGGTGTTCATATGAGAGTGTCTACTGTGGTTGGCTTTTAACACACAGTGTGGTCATGCAGTTACCGTTGCCTCACAATGTGCCAGGGTGAAAAACATTGTTGAACACTTTTAGTAACAGTAAGTCACAGTTTTGTGTGTGCTCTTCGGTGAGATTACCAAAGTTGTATGGTGGTTAGAAGGCACAAGGGATTCAAGGTAAGGTCAGAGTTGATGTCCTTTACTGTAGTCTGGTCCAGAAAGCTAGATGCAAAATCCAAGATTCACATGAGTTTAGTGAAGGATACAGATGGTAACTTCTGGAAGTCTTGCTGTTCCTTTTCGGAACGAGAAGCAAATCCCTGGACCGTCAGGCCTGTTTATGTATTCATTTGGATTGTTTTTGAAGTTGTGCCATTCCTTAATGGATTCTTGCTGACATGCAGTTAGTTGTGTCTCGTGATGTATTCAGATGTGCTCCTTGTACTACCTTACCCACACAGACTGCTACAGATCTGGAAACTGGTCTGAGTTGATTATGAGGATAGGTGTGTGCGCCAACTTCTGTTGCAGTCTTGGTTGGGCTGCCGTTAGTCGAAACAGTTTAATGACCACGATAGTGATGGAAGTTGGCACAAAGCATTCAGAAATCACTGAATCAGTCAGCAGCTTGTCGGGTAGTAAATTTAACATGCACTGTAAGGATAGAAGGTTGGCGTACACAACACACTGTAACTCATTCAGGATGTCTTCATAGCTTGGACTGAGTTAGGTGTAAGTGACGTGTAGGATCTAGTTTATAGTGTGTGCTAATCTGTCTTTACAGTGAGTACTGAACACTGTGCATTTGCACTTTGGCCAAGTTAAACAAATTCATCTCTAATTTTATGTAAATGATAGAACTTCACTTTGTGTACAATGAACGTAGTTGTGAGATATGTAATGTAAATAAGTAATGTAATTGTATGGTTTATTATTAAAAGAAAATAAAGAGTAATTTAATCTGTTATTTGTCAATCTGTGGGTTATTGTAGCTCTAAATCCAGACTGGACTGTTGACTGTCCTTGTGAGTCATGTGCAGGTATGGATGTTTGTGCTTGAGGGGTTGGATGGCATTGATGTGATAGTTCACATAGAGATCATTTTGACGCGAAGCATGTGATAAGATTTGGACAGCCCCATATGAATCGGGCATCTGGTCATTTGATCTGGTCTGGTCCTTGGTGTTTGCAGACTATCCAAGCATGACTCCAAGCATAGGGACTTTCCCTTAAACCAAACTTCCTGAAGAGCGGCATTCCTCAAGACAGACCTACCACATGTATTAAGCTGTCGGTGACAAACCGGTCAATCCTTCTGACTAACAGAAGCACTTACAGCTCAAAAAGCTTCAGCAAAACAGGTCTGGGCAACATGGAACTCCATCACATTGAGTTCTGTTTATACACGTCTAAACACAATCTGATTTCACTTTTGCAACTGTGTTGACAGTTAAAAGTTGAAAGTTACATTGTACAGTAACTCCATAGTATTCTCTGAACAAATCTGTTTAGGTCTTGAGTATGTGATCCCTCTGTCTCCAAAAAGATGTACTAGTTTGATTAGTTTACTGATGCATCCTCAAGGATGTGTAGACTTGAACATTTTATCAGACTTTAATTTACACTAGTGCATGTGATATTTCCCCTCCATTCTGTACTCCTATAGATGATCACCATGTTTTAAACTTGGGTAATCTTAGATGTCTGACAGCAATGAAAATGCACAAAGACAGGCAGCGTGTAGACTGGAATGTAAAATAGTCCTCTTGCACCCTCCAGTGGACAAAAGTGGAAATGATCAGAACAGTATGTTGCCAGCGCCTTCCAGAGTTTAATGCTTGATATTCATTTTGGCCACACATTCTCATCTCTTATTAATTTCAACAACCTTTAAAAGCCTAAGCACCCCAAAAGAATGAGGA
Organism: Tenualosa ilisha; assembly: GCA_015244755.2. Taxonomy (NCBI): domain Eukaryota; kingdom Metazoa; phylum Chordata; class Actinopteri; order Clupeiformes; family Clupeidae; genus Tenualosa; species Tenualosa ilisha. Next base: position 4,547,870 of record PYXC01000001.1, read on the forward strand.
AAACAAACAAACAAACAAACAAAAAAAAACGATACGATTTACAATCTCTCAAAATCCTAATAATTTGTAAAATTACTCCAACAAAATCTAAAAGCAGTCATACATAACATTTATTTGGCATGCTCTTGAAATAAACCTTATGTTCATTAATTGAAACACTCTTTTGATGTTAAAAGGCAAAAAGTCGATCTATGACAAAGCAACCTGATATAGGCAAGTGACCTCAACCGTGAAAATAGCAAATTAAACAATATTCTTAATAACATAAAATGTTTCACTAAAACAAATGACAAACTGCAGCAGTGTAGCACTGTGCCTGTTTCAACAAAACTCATGTCTGCTGTGCCAGTGAATTCAATGTTTTTGGTAAGCTCGATGTATGTGTACATATACAATCAGGGTGCGTGTGTGTGTGTGTGTGAGTGTGTGTGTGTGTGGTATTCATGAAGCATCACGTTATCCTGAGGCTGGAGAGCACCTCTCCAGCCATCACCTTGGCGATGACTGCATTAACGGCACACAGGTGAGGACAAGAGAGGTGAACAGCGTGGAGCACAGTGGCGCTGCGGACACAGAACAACAGTGGGAGAAGCAAGCCAAGTGCAGCTGATGGCACAGGCGAGAGCATTTGTCAACACTTGTATTGCTTTGTATTCCGCCTGTTTACACCTCCGAAGCTGATCTCGAGTCAGCATTTTCTTACATTGCATAACAATGAACTGTCTGCTGAAACTGATCCCAGATCAGAATATCACAGAAACACACACATAGCTCACCCATGCACAGCATTTCTCTGGAAGTGGATCTATGCTTGACCTGGGGTCCGTGCTTCAGCAGGGACCAGGGGTGCGTTTCCCAAAAACATAGCTGCTAACCAGTTAGCAACTTAGTTGGTTGGCAATTGTAGTGCAACCAAGAAAACTGCTAAGCTACTTAGCAACTATGGTTTTTGGAAACACACCCCAGACCCATTCCAGTCATCACACAGTCTTTGTATAGGTATTTCCTGCCATGTTAAGAACCAAATTCACTTCAATCCTAAATATTCATTACAATTTTGGTGCCCATTTTCAACAATTCTTCCATGTCCAAAGGGTCTTGATTGTTATAATGGAAAATGCCTTCCAGAGAGAGGGCTGGGGCTTGAGAACATAATATTGTGAAAGTGAGCTCTATCTTTTGCGAAAGCCTTTCTAGATAAGGTATTGGCTAACAGAATAAAAGGCACAATCTGGAAGGTCTGAAGAAGCCCCCTGTTGGAGAAAGGGATAGGGTGATGCGCCTACTAGACTGCCACCCTTGAGACAGAACCAGCAGAGATTACCCATTGCCCTCCACTATGCAGTAGGTCAGCCCGCTCCATAAACACAAACCTATCAAACACACGCCGTGGTCTGATGAGCTGAAGTGGATCTTCAGCTACCTAAAAACACACTGTCTCTCCCACGAGTGCCATGTTAAACAGCCTAGAAGCACACGCGCTAAGCACATATTGAAAGCTAGGGCGCACACATACACACACATATACACACATACAGGACAGTAACTTTTACACTCTCAGACACACAATGTAAGAGACTCTAAGCAATGTGCTGCTCACATGAGCACTACTACACATGATATGCACACACATGCATGCACATACAAACACACACACATATATACACACACACACATTCTTGAGGTCATGTAGATTTGACAGTAACATTGAGCCCATGCAGACACCATCAAAAACTATGACATCGTAAGGAAGCATTAACCTCTTTTGACCTTTCATCGATCTGAAATGCCAGGTTCTTATCCCAAAGCAAAACACTCAACTATACACCACTACTTAACACTCTACCAATTACACCTGCTAGAACACAATGATTCTTGTTTTTTTTTTAAGATTATTATTATACTTTTTATATTTGGTGGCCTGACAGTTGTAGCTTACAGCCTAAATTAGTAACGGTAAATAATGACTATGAAAGTAACCTTTTCAAAACACTCCACTTGGAAAAGTTCATCAAGTGAAACCATCTGACTGTAATGAGAGTTGTTTTGAGTAAGGTCTGCTAAAATTACCCTGAAATATAACAGGCCAAAGATATTAACTTAACAGTAAAGAGCTTGTTGCCTGTGAGGGGGAAGATGGCCAATGCCATCTTGATGTTGCAGCCAGTTTGACAATAGATCTTCTCAGGATGTAGGTCGAAGACAAAGCATCTCCGTTCGATAGTCGCTTGTCCCTCTGAGAGAACATTCCCAGGCTGAAAGACAAGCACCTTCTAATTCTTACGAAAACTCAAAACATTCATGAAGACGGTGACATTCGGAAATAAGTGAAGCATTACATTCAAAGTGTCCCACTGGAAAAAAGGGAACTGTGTGAGAGTGAGTGTGCGCGCGTGTGTGTGTGCACGTGCGTACGTGTGTGTGTGTGTGTGTGTGTGTAGATAGCAGACTGAAGCAGTTGAGTGCAGTCTTTGTATATTCCAATCAGACCTATCCCATCACTGTTGTTGCTGTTGTTGCTTGTCAACATCTACCACTGGTCTCATCTTCAGCCACTCTGCTGTCTTCTTCTGGGGTGCCTGAGCCCAGGGCGGTGGCCTCTGGCCCTGGGGAAGAGTGGCTGCACTGCGCTCTGCTGCCCCCTGCTGTTCAGGTCCGCTTAACGCATCTTGTAGTCATGAGCGATAGCAGCCTCACTCAGCTGGCCCTTGAAATCCAGTTCAAAGGAAAAGTCCAGATCGCGCTGCAGAAACAGAGAGGGGGGGGTATAATAATTGACAAAATTCTCACAGCTTAGAGAGTGAATCAGACGATGAGATACATCTCTGCTCATGCATAAAGATTTTGAGGGTGAAGAGAGTCTGGTTATGTGCTGACGCCGCAAGTGCAATTTCATCAGAGCCACTCAGCACTGTTTGTGTTGCTCTTGACAGCACTCTTCAAGGCGCAAGCTCTTGAAGTCCCAGCTCTTCTGCGAACACCTCCTGGCCTTTTTAACAGCTTTAACTACCTAACACCTGACATGCACTTACTATGCACTTCCCTACCTTCCCCTTCACATCACTGTCTCCTCCTGCTTTTACTATACTTCTGCCCTCTCATTTTCAGCCAGTCTCCTGTAGCATCAGCAGCTGGTGTACTGTAAACTGAAGACTCTTCTTTCTTGTTGTTGAATGAAAGTGTACTCTCAACTGCATTAAAGGACAGGTTTAGGTTTTCACACTTAAAGCCTTGTTTTCTGATCGTTTATGATAAAATACCATGGTTAAGATTAAAATTTTGGCGAATGCCTCTGTTCTGAGAATTTTCGGTTGGGGTTGCGGTAGCAACCCCCCACCTACAGAATGGCGGCATAGGTGCTCTGGTGCAATCTTCCTTAAAACGCATTGAACCTTTTGTTTGTGAAGACCTGAAACTCACCGAAGTTCACTGATACACTGAAAATACACACAAAAATCAAGCTTGTATTGCTTCAAACTCTTAGGCGGAAGTGTCACTACCTGTCATCATCTTTGTTTGCATGGCTGCTGACCCCTGCTGGACTGCTGGTGTAATACCTCTTCTTGTGCCGTTTACGTTTGTTTTGTGACCTACCTGCCCCGTGAAGCCTGACTCTGCCTGATTGTCTAATAATTGGTTGATTGTTTGCCCTCCGTCCCTGATTTAGTTTGACCCAATTCTCTGTGCCTCTTCCCCTACTTGATTTCAGTCTCCTGTGTGTTCATTGTCAGATTTTCCTGTCTGTACCTGTGTGCCTTGCTTAGTGAAAGTAAGTGTTGCTTCTGTCTGCTCTTTGTAGTTTGGATCCTGTCTGCCTGTCTCGTCAAACTTGCCACTCTGCCTCTCTAGTTCCCTGTTTTCCCAGCCTCCTGCGAGCCTTCCGTTTTTGGACCGTTCCCAACCCTGCGGTGATGCCTGGTGTTTTTTGGACTGTCTTGCCGTGACTGAAGTTTCGTGAGTGTTGATTTTTTACTAATTCCGTATCCTCTGAGAGTTTTCTCCCCCTTGTTTGGAACTATTGTGTGCGAGACGTTTTTTGCTGTTGGACTTTTGATAAGCAGCCCTGTATCCTCTGAGCTTCTCTGTTGGTGGTTTGTTGCTGTGCTGGAGATAAACACTCAGAACTTTCTACGGTCTGCTCCTGGGTCTTCTGATTGCATCCCAAACAGGAAGTGTACATATATATGGGTGTGATTGGTTTGAAAATAATAGGTCCACAATTGAGAATGATTGGCCAAAAACCTGTTTGAAACCATACTTTGCAGTGATTTCTGTGTCAGTTTATCAGTAAATATTACTGATCACTCAGTGAGTAATGTTCACTGATCCACATACATCCATGTATTAGACGCATTGCAGGTCATGAAAAACAACATGGCATGGCAGAAAGACACATAACATTAAAGCATTTTTAAAAAAAATATATGGCAGTAATGTATACAGTATTAGGGAGTTAATTAGGGAAATTAGGGAGTAAGGGGCCTTTTAGCATGTAGTCATGTGAGCCTATGGCACCTACCACATTTTTGTCATTGGGCTTCATGGCAATGGTGCCGGTGATCTCCTCTCCTCGCTTCACCGTGAGATACTCCTCCAGGTAAAACACTGTCTGTTTCCAGTGTGTGTAAGGAGAATCAGGTGCTGAGGAAGGACACACACACACGCACGCACACACACACACACACACACACACACACACACAGATACACACAAATTAGGTGCTGACCAGGTTGGTTTCACTATCTGATTAACTGAAAAGTATAATACAGATGAAAGTCTTCAGCAGGATAACATAATAATTCACACTAGACACTACAGTCGGCAAACTGGGTCTTCTCAGTGTGTAAGTGCTATGGTAGGAGTGTCTGTGTTGTATATCCATATTAGTATACTGCTGTGTGCGTGTGTGTGTGTGTGAGAGAGCAAGAGAAAGAGAGAGAGATCGATTTGATGTGCATTTGTTAGCTGCTGCAGGCTGCAAACCACTGATAGGGAGAAGCAGCTCCTTGCATGTCTCTGCTAATCAGATGAACTACTCACCTGATCTTAAATGGCCTGGAGTCCAGCTGGCTGTGAGATGGCCACCCTGGTGGGACTGTAATAGGCACCTACTTCAGAGCTGCCCTGCCCCTAGAAGCCCTAAGCCCTAAGCCACCCTCTGCTCTGAGAAATGAAATGGCCTCCATAATTTATTGGTGATAACCCCATCCACTGTGTAGGCACAGCACAGCAGCACAGCAGGAGCTGATCTCCTCCCTTCACATCTCTATGTGGAGCCACTGGGGAGGTGACTGTGCAATCTGATCAGGGAGCAGTCATGCACTGACTATTTGGCCTGCCTGAGCCTCTCATCCCACTCCATCTGGAAACGCAATATGTTGAGGCATGGATTTCTCGCCATGTTTGTTAACATGTGTCTGAGGAACGTGAATGTGTGTAAACTGAGGAAACACGTGTAACGGTTTGAGAAACAGGGAAAATTCAGCTAAACGAGAACTTCACTGACCCTGCCCCTACCTATTGCCTTGACCTTCAGGACTGTGGAACATCAAAGTGCATGGAAAGTGCTTATAACAATGTCATTACAGCCGGTGTGTAATTATGAGACATTACCACTAGAGGTCAGTTGTGCATCAACAGACCCAAGGGCTTTGTGGGACTCCTATCTCTGATCTGAATCACATCAAACCCATGCAAGAGACATGCAAGAGGCTGCCTATTTCTAAACATTAAAACGGTGTGTTGGTGAGCTCAGTCACCTGTAGAGAAACCCGTCTTCTTGTGACACTTGGTGAACTCGATGGTGAAGTAGGTGACGAGCGCGTGGACGTAGTCGTTCCTCTGGACCTGCAGGCAGAAGGAGGAGGTGAAGGACAGGTCCTCTGGCTTCACTGTGTAGATGTCCACTTCCTGTTGGACACAAAACAAAGGGTGTAAACCCACCACAGGGTCTGTGGTCTAACAGGACAGCTTGGTCTTGAGTCATGTGACTGCAGCAAATAGGAATGTGTGAGCTGAGTAACAAACACAGACACAACATGATAGTGCAAAAAGAAACCAATGATAACCAATGGCAAGTATGGTGTGTGTGTGTGTGTGTGTGTGTTTGTGAGAGAGAGAGAGAGAGTAAGAGTGTGTGTGTGTGCTTGTGAGAGAAAGCGAGAGAGAGAGAGAGAGAACTCACACAAATCCTCTAACATTAACATTCAAACTCTGATCCCATTCTTCCTGGAAGTCATTTCACTGAGTTTAACAAATACAGCCAACGCCAGCCAGACCAGAGTCACACTGCAACAGAGTCTCCCAGTGTCATACAGACCCTCTCCCCTGGGCCTCTCCTCTGGTGGTCTTCAACACACATACACACCCACACACACACACACACATTCATAGGCACATAAACACATGCACACACACACGCGCACACACACACACACACACACACACACACAGTTGTGAAGTGGATCAGATCCGGGCCTCAGGTGGTTCTAAACACCTCCCCTGCCTCAAATATGACTTTATGATGAAGCCTGACACCTCCTCCCTCAACATCTGCTGGAGTCTCTCAGTCTGCCCGGGTGTGAGACGATCTGCTCTCTGAGCCTCTTAGCTACACACACATAGACAAACATACACTCTCTCTCTCTCTCTCTCTCTCTCTCTCTCTCTTCTCTCTCTCTCTCTCTCTCTCTCTCTCTCTCACACACACACACACACACACACCACACACACACCACACACACACACACACAGAAACACACATCCACTAAAACACATATCTACATACAAAGACAAATGGAAAGAGAGAGCAAGAAAGTGAGAGAGAGAGAGAGAAAGACAGCAAGAGAGTGAGAGAGAGAGAGAGAGAGAGAGAGAGATTCCTACATGTCCTGTAAGGTGTGAAAGTTTTGTTCTCCGGGGCCCAGAGAGTCTTTGAAAGTTTTTCCCTTAAGCGCAGAGAGGGAGGCTTGCCAGATGTTAATCCTGTTGACTGACAGGTGGAATACCAATGGGGGAATGCGGGTAGGGGTGGGGGGTGGGGGTTGGGGTGTTGGGGGGTGGCTGTCAACTCACTGGGCAGGGCCTGCTGTGTGTCCCCAACCTCCTTTAAAGGGAGCAGTGCTATCAGCGATAAGCCACCAAACAACAAGCAGACGCCGCCACTGTTCATCTTCTTCTTCCTCTCTCTGTGTCTCTCTGGCCTACATGTCTTCCCACTGCCTTGTCACTGTCTCTTCCTGTCTGTGTGCCCACTCACACAAACTGCAGCAAACAAACACACACACACACACACACATAAACACACTTGCACAGACGTCTTCTTCTTTTACATTCCTCCTTTAAAGTCACATTCTACACACACAGCTGAGAAAAACAGTACATCTAATATAGGCAGCTTCATTTTATGTCTGCTCTTTGTGCTGTGTTGGTTGGTCTATTTACTGATGATCAAATAACTAACACCAGTCTGATTTGTCCCCATGCCACTCATTGTCCTCACTGTAATTGGCCACTACTGAAATAACAAGACATTTGCATGCAGTGATGACTGGAGCTCCCAACAGGGGCATGTGTATGCGTGTATGTGAGTGTGTGTGTGTGTGTGTGTGTGTGTGTGTGTGTGTGTGTATGTGTGTGTGTGTGTTTGTGTGTGGAGGGAAGGGGGGTCCTTAACTGGTCTCACACGTGGAAGGGCAGCCAGGGGGAGCGCTGCCACCCACAGTCTGGACATGCCAACTCACAAGCCTGGCACAGCAGGGGGCACGGACGCCAACACAGAGGAACAAGGACATACCAAATACGACAGCAGCGTGACAAACTATTAGTGCCGATAGAAGTGCTCGTGTGGACCCACACCTGCAGATATCTCAATTAAGTGGGGCTGCCTAACTACTGCCTAGAGTGATCTGGCTGCCAAACGATTGCAATGATTGTGTGATGAATGTGTATGTGTGAGTGTGTGTGTGTGTGTGTGTATGTGTGTGAAAGTGTGCATGTTTGTGTGACTGGTTTGTGTGTGTGTGTCTATGTATGTATACTGTACGTATTTACCTGTATTTTGTGTGTGTGTGTGTGTGTGTGTGTGTGTGCATGTGTGTATCCATCAGTGAGTGCGCTGCAGCTGGGCAGACGTGTGCTCTTCCTGTAGTGACTGTGGGCCTGTGTCCAGTGTGATTATGTGGGGGATGAGCTGTGCCTAAGTGCCTGTGAGTGGCTGGGCTTCAGCAAGGCAGAGGCAGCGATGACTAATGGTCATACAGTCATCATCACGCCAGCCTGCGCTCCATTACTAAACAAACTCCCATTTGCTCCCAGGCCAATACACAACCTGCCAGACGTTAGCTGGGGATTTTAGATCAGGTGCACGTACAGACACACAGAAGATACGCGCACAAACACGTGCACACACGCAGCACATGCACACACAAACACACACACACACACACACACACACACACACACACACATACACACAGATGCGCATGAACCAAAATGCACACGCACTCAAGCACTTAACCACCGACACACAACAACACATACACGCACACTTCCACACACAGGCGTATACAAAAGAGCGGCTACCTTGATAAGGCAGGAGTTGGTGACCACTTGCTTGGGATCCACAATGTCCACCAAAGGTTCCTTTATGGCCACATTCCTGATGCAGGTCATGTCAAACCCATACACATTCTCCCACCCTGCAGGTAACACACAACAGGTTGCACGACCAGGTTACTCAAAACACACTGCTCATGACCAGAGCACATCCTCAAAGTCAGACTCAAAATCAAGTATCTTAAGAACATGAGTCAACATAGTCTAACTCAGTATTTTGGTTCACAAAAGATTCCAATATGGTTTATCCTACATGTTGTTTTGAAGTGTAATCTGTGGATCTCTCTCCACATTATTCTCTTCAATAACATTTATGCAAACATTCAAAATACATTAACAACATATTAGTCTGAAATACTAATACTACTGACACTTAACAAGTGTTAAATATTTACAAAGTCTTATCTTATTAAACTATTCATACTGTATTCTAACTACTGACACCAGTGTCCATTTCACCCAAAGGTTAAAATGATGTCTGTTTTCAGCCATGGTCGTCATAACTTGTTGCTTTTATATGTGAGGGTCCTTTTTTCGCTCTCTGTTGTGTTTTCAAAATTCTCTTTGTGTTCTCATCTCCAAGATTGTCTGTCATGCTCTAGAGTGTTTGCTTTGGTTTTGCAAGAGAGCATGTCACAAACAATACCCCGAGTCATAAATCTCACAGCGTCAAAGAGGCAGGCACATGAAATGTTTTAACTTTTCAACACTTAAAACAATTCAAACATCATAGGAGTAAAGAAAGTCTGTGCCTAGTCAAACACTGTTTTTTTTCTCCTGTGACATGTCACAGCACTGGAGATGGCTTTGACTCTCTCACCTAGTTAAGTTTGTGGCCATGCTTTTTAGGGCTCGTTGACATGTTTCTGGATATATTCTTAAACAGATAGTATTTCATATGTTTCTTTTTTTTAATTGCGTTTACACGTTAATAGGTTGTAAATTATCTCCACAAACACTTGAACACAAAGCGATTCAAAACTCGACTGTTGTGACAATATTTATAATTGTCAATGTTACCACTGCCACGTGTTAGATACATCTAAACAGGGCTTCACTCTTGTTGTCTACGAGCCCCCATGACTGTGCCCCAGGTTCCAGCTTGAAGGCTGACTAATGCCAACAACTTATAAATAAATTGTATAAGTCTAGTATAGTATAAGTTTGATTCAATTTAAGTAATCCAATCAAAGTATTAAGATTGTATCATGTAGTGTAGGGGACGAGTCAAGACTTTGAAGTTGAGACCAAAAGCATAAAACCAAGTCAGTTTTCATAACCATGATTTAGTTTCACCACAGTTTATATTCAACAGGTGCACAGTTCTACAAGCTTGACTGGGGATTGCTTATTTACGCAGTTCGCTACTGAGTCAAGACCAAGTATTTTTGCTTTCAAGTCAGACACGAGACAAAGCGGAATATGGTCTTTTGACCGCTCATGAGTCCGAGACCGGACTTGAGTACTGCAACACTAGCATCCTGTGCCCAATGCCGTCCAGGGGTTATTTCTGCCCCTCTGCAGGGGATGATGGGCCCTGTCTGGGCTGGACTCTGCCCAGGATCAGGAGCATCAGAAACCAGAGTCAAATTGCTGCTGTCAGGAGATTCTGGATCACCATCCCCGTGTCTTTGAATAATTCATTTAATGCCACTTCACATTCCAGCCCAGGTAAGCAGCAGCTTTGCAGACAGTTTGTGTGTGTGTGTATGTACATGTTTGTTGGAGTGTATGTGTGTGTGTGCTGTGTGAGCAGTAGTGTGTGTGTGGTGTGTGTGTGTGTGTGTGTGTGTGTGTGTGTGTGAGTGTGTGTACATGTTTGAGTATTTGTGTGTGGGCTGTGTGAGTAGTGTGTGTGTGTGTGTGTGCGTGTGTACATGTTTGTTTCAGTGTTTGTGTGTGTGTGGGCTGTGTGAGCAGTAGTGTGTGTGTGTGTGTGTGTGTGTGTGTGTGTGTGTTTGTGTGTGTGTGTGAGTGTGTGTACATGTTTGAGTATTTGTGTGTGGGCTGTGTGAGTAGTGTGTGTGTGTGTGTTTGTGTGTGTGTACATATTTGTTTCAAAGTGTGTGTGTGTGTGTGTGTGTGTGTGTGTGTGTGTGTGTGTGTGTGTGTGTGTGTGGACTGTGTGAGCAGCAGTGTGTGTGTGTGTGTGTGTGTGTGTGGGCTGTGTGAGCAGTAGTGTGTGTTATGCTGTGTGGACTACAAGTGCCAGCAGGGCTCTAATGAGAGGCAGGAAGCCCACTCAGAGATAAGCACTGCCCAGGGGCATTATCACACCACTTCCACTCGGCCACGAATCACTGCACAGGGAGGGGGAGGCCAGGAGGCTCCTCTCTGGGGATAGGCTACAGGGTGCACACTCAGACACCAATGCAGCACAGAAGAGATGTCCAAAAGTACAGTTTTTGCATCAGTCAGTGTGGGTACATGCACAGAGAAATCTAATTAAAGCATTAATCAGACTATTCAGAATTCTGAAATATCTCAGTTTACATGCTGAATGAAATCCAATTTCTTTGATTCCGCTGATGCGTTCTATAGAATCTTGATGACACCATGATGATTTCCATTCATAAACTCCAACTATAATGGGAGTATGAGTTACATGACAGAAATAATCAGATTCCATTCCAGATTCCAGACTCAATCAGAGATTCAATCAGATTTCTTAAAATCTGATATCAATCTGATTTCTCGAGTTACATGACAACTTCTAATCAGAGTAAGATGAGTAATCAGACTGAAATCTGATTATTTGTTTGTATGTAACAGCACTGAGTGACTCCATATATACACAGCCATTGGTGTGCACTTTTGTACATTTCACTGTCAGCCTATTTAAGTGTTTTATCAAAACACATGGGTTGGAATCATACAAAGGTTTGGATATGTTCCCTCATGGAAATACATATTCATTAATCATACCCTTTCTTAATGGACTGCATTAAAAATTCTGTATATTTTTGGTGTGTAGATTACCTTCATGTCTAAGAGGCATGAGAGGAAAAGAGGTTCGCTGTGAATACAAGACAACACACAACAGATCCCTCAGCTTTTCCAGTTATACTTTCTTGCCTAGTTTTTTTATATGCAGCAGTTGCGCCGCTCAACTGACAATCGGCAACCCGGGTTTGACTCCTGAACGCCACATTGAGTCCATGTCACTTTAGATAAAAACGTCTGCTAAATACTAGCTTATTTTACTTTACATATGTCTCTATCTCCTGGCAACCACCCTGTCTATCTATCTATCTATATTGTACAAGGTCACAAACGAGTATCTTCAGAAATTTTGAACTTTGAAGTTGGTGTAGTGGACAGAGTAATTTAGCTATGGTGTGTGTGTGTTGTTAATGTCTGGGTGGACAGAGTCTGTGTGTGTGTGTGTGTGTGTGTGTGTGTGTGTTTGTGTGTGCCAGAAAATATGGATTTTTAAAAGGACTCTTTTTAAACCGACTCTTCAGAACTCAATTGTGTGTCTGTGTGTGTTTGTCTGTGTATGTATGTATGTGTGTGCTTTTTGTACAGTATCACACATATACTTGCCGCATATAGTTGGGAGACACAATAAACCCACAAACAAAACACTTACAGTGAATTTTGAAGTCTTTGTACTGACGATCTTCAATAGCCACCACGTACAGGGCTGCTCTGTCTGGAAACATCAGACCACCAGGTTTCTGAGAGAGAGAGAGAGAGAGAGAGAGAGAGAGAGAGAGAGAGAGAGAGAGAGAGAGAGAGAGAAATGACTTTGACTTTGACCAATATCACTTTGTTGTTGCGTATGAGATAAAACACACACACTCCCTGTTGAGAGTGCACAGCATACAAAACAGGTCCAGTGTTTCAAGTCAACCGGGGACACGGACAAAGAGCTTCTGTTTGGTTAAGCAAACTGCAAAACAGGTACAACGTTAGAAACGTTATGGTAATTCCTTATAGTTAAGAAAACTTTTGCAAGATATTACCAAATGCTTAGCTATATAATTAATAGCCGTTAGGTAATATTAGTACACCACTGATGAATACTTAAAGGCATTTTTAAATACTACATAAATGATTGACGATTATTACTAAAATGCCATGAACTAAAGTTGATTACTAAAGGTCAGTGCACAACAAGCACTCTTTTCTCCAGGTGGAGTTTCACATCAAATAAGTCTGATCCGATCCTTTTTTTCCACCACAATGAAATTGGTCCTCGGTGTGGAAGGGCAGATATGTACTTTATCAACTGTTGCGTTTCATGCGAATATTTTGTGCGAAAATCCTTCGTTGGTGTGCACCGACCTTCAGACTTTTACTTGGACATTTACCTACTTATAGTACATGCTGCCACCGTTGTGCCCTTGAGCAAGGCACTTAACCCTAAGTTACTCTAGGGGAGACTGGCCCTGAACAATTGATAGTTGACAAAATGTAAGTCGCTTTGGATGAAAGCGTCTGCTAAATGCATAAATGTAAATCATGTACAACATGCTTATTAATGGGAAACTAAAAGTAAAAAAAGTAATAAAGATTCACCACTTAGGAAAGATAATAATAAATTGTATACTATAAAGTAAGGTGATTACCGAAACCTAATTCAAGTGGACTATGAACCTAATTCAAGTGGACGATGAACCAAATTCAAGTGGACGATGCCATGCTGCGTTTTTTAATCCATCTGTTGCATCATTTTAGAGATTCATTACACAGCCACTCTATATTGTTTATATTCCAGTGGCGCACTACATTACAGGGTTCCATAATGGCTAATAAAACAGATTGTGAGTGGCCCATGGAGTGCTATGAGTATGACCCTCTCCCATATCAGGGCTATAAAACTGCTTTCTACTCAAATACATCTTGGACAATATCTATTCTACATTGACATGACATCTAAAAGAATTATGCTGCTGTCCAGCAGGATGCATTTTATACATGTATCTCTGTCCTTCTGAAAAATCCCAACCCAGCTGAATCTACCTTTCCTCCTTCGCACTGTTGCATAGTGCATATGTCTGACATTTCAGATGGTTTAATTACCAAAATACATGCATCACATGATGATGTTTCCAGTTGTGGCATAACAATGACAGCGTGTTCTTAGATGTACCATGGTTAAGGATACCTCATGCGCAATGGAAACATCTCTCATTCTCCCTTGGAATGTAGACCATGATCTCAGTGTTGTATCTCTCTCTTCCAGGCATCACACTATATATCCCCCCAACCACACACACACAGACAGACACACACACACACACACACACACAAACACATACACAGACACACACACAGAGTCTGGGGCACATACACAGGGGCACTTACCAACCACTTGTCCCTGGCATAGATGACAGTGTTGAGCATAGACTCATAAAAGAGGCAATAGCCCATCCACTCTGAGATGATGATGTCCACCTGTTCTACAGGTAACTCAGTCTCCTCCACCTTCCCTTTGAAGATAGTTATCACTGCAAAACAGGACAAGTGAACTATCCATAAGTGCAAGTGTGCGCATGCACGCACACACGCACACATACACACACACACACACACACAAACACAAACAGAGTCTGGCTGAGCCTGAACAATTATGCCTGAACAATTATGCCTGTTTAGTGCCTGCCATTTCTCTGCCAGATCCACCAGCAAACTACTGAGCAAAACAAATCATAACAACTAATTGTGAGCAGAAAAAATCTCTCTCTCTTTCTCTCTCTAACACACACACACACAGGGTAACACTTTATTCTGATCATCCAGTAAAGCTTTCTAAACATGTTTTAAATGGACTGTCTACATTTTCAGAATATACTCATGCCAAAGAATAAACCAAATGTTGAGCAATGTGGGAAAGCAGACCAACAGATGTACAAGCAGGCAGACATAAATACTGAGATAAAACCCAAAAGCTTCCTATGCATTTCATGTTATACATTAGTTGTTATTACAAGTCAGGTTGAGACAACAGACTGCTTACATCAATTCCAAGCTGACTTCAACGAGGGAGTTTTGCTTTACTTTGAAAATTCAAATCCATGTGTTCTCATGTTCGGGTAATCTCGCCACTTCTTTTAATGTGCGAGCTCATTATGCTTCCTGAGTTGCGTAACTTGGGTGCAAATTTATTCTTGAGGCTCATAAGACAGATTATTTCACAGGTACACCAGACGGCCCTCAGTGTGCTGCCTCTGCTGCTTTCATGTGCAGATGTGCAAACAAATCTCTCTCTCTCTCTCTCTCTCTCTCTCTCTCTCACACACACACACACACACACACACACACACACACATTATTACACACAGGTGCAAATGCTTGAGCATGGGACCGAGGGGCTATGGCACAGCCCTGATGTGTGAGTGTGTGAGTAAGTGACAAGTTCTGAAAGGAAGAGGCATCTTAGAAAACACCTCTTCATTTTCCCAATGTAAATGAGTGGAAAAGAGCAGACTGATGGAGTCTATCAGGCGGAGGCCTGACAGCAGGCCGACTGTGCATCTCCTCCAGGCAGAGCTGCAGGCTTTCCTACTACAGGAAGCTAATTGCCTCGGATTATTAATTGCAGGAGAGAAAGAAAGAAAAAATGAGAGGCATCGCAATAGCCAGAAGAGGGAGAATAATTATTCATCTGTTCCATAATACTCGCAAACACAAATATACACATGCATCAGCCAAAAAGACATCCACGCACACACACACACACACACACACACACACACACACACACACACACACACTTTTACTGTGCAATTCCATTTCTGCATTATACACATGATTTTGAACTAAAAAATACCTACTCACAACAGTGCGAGATCACTGAATTATTCTGCAGGGTTGTTAGATTGCAAGTGAGGTGTCTGAAGTGCATATTAAGTTAATTCAGTTTTGCATGGCCACAAAGTGTGTAATGCCTGCAGCTACAGCACTTGCATTAGGAAAGCTCTTGCTTGTATTCACACTTAAAACAACTGTGTGCAGAAGTGTCTGGGACAGTATGAGGATGTATATAAACACATAGATATGTATGTGTAAGCAGATCTATATACAAGAACACAGGGAAACAAGGAAGTCTACAGTCACCTGCATGTAGTTACTGGGTGCAAAAAAAAAGGGGGGGGGGGTTGTAAAGGACGGACTGTATGTGGTACAAATGTATAAGGCTATTCTCACCACTGTCCAGATGGTTGGCCTTGATTATCTTCTCTGAGTATTCTGATATGCTGGAACATTCAATCTAGAAGAAGCACACAAAACGTCATCATTAAACACTAAGCATCAAGAGCTGCAAAACACTTCAACTTGTGCCCAAATAGCGCCATATTACAGGAAATGAATTCCAAAGTTCAACAGTATAACGTAAATGGTAAATGGACAGCATTTATGTAGCGCTTTTCTACTCCTAGGAGCACTCAAAGCGCTTCACCATGTGTGCCTCACATTCACCCATTCACACGCAGAGGCTGCCATGCAAGGTGCCAACCTGCCACCACGGGCAATTTGGAACCTACAACCCTACGGTTGCCGAATGGCACCTCTATCATCTGCGCTGCCATCCTGCCAAGTGCCAACTGTTATGCAGTTGATGAAGGAAGGCATGCTATGTCATTCTCTGTGTGTGTGTGTGTGTGTGTGTGTGTGTGTGTGTGTGTGTGTGTGCATATATGTGCATGTGTATGTGTGTGTGTGTAGAAGAGTTTCGACATTTGATCAGCTTCTCTGACCAAATCCTGTAGTTAGCCGAGTTTCTAGCCACCACAGGAGAGTGGTCTGATTGTTGCAAATCCACATGAAGGGGAAAAAGATGCTTAGGCAAAAAAGTCCAATATCTGCCCACCAACTTTGCTCAGCTTAAATGGTACACCACACACACACACACAAACAAACACACACACAGGCATCATCAAAACACACCAGGACACACATAATTATGAATAAAACACATATTGAGGAAAAAGTGAGAAAAGACCCCCCACTCCCAACACACACACACACACACACACACACACACACACACACACACGATGCATCTCTGGCACTGCGCCCAGCAGCCTGGTACAAGTCTCACAGCAAGAAGCCTGGCTAACAGCCTCATTTGTCCTGTTGAGTTACGGCACTGCTCAGACACACGCAGTATAGCATTCCTGCTCTCAGCCATTGACTTTCACAGGGAGGACAGCGGCGGCTGTGTTATGCCTGTGTAATAGATGGAGGCAATAAATACATACATGTATATGGGCACCAGCACTGTACATATGTATGTATGAATGCATCTATGTGTTGGTGGCTCTCAGTGTTAAATTAGTGTGTAATATTACTCTGCAATGTCTGTGTGAAAGTTTGTCTGTGTGTGTGTGTGTGTGTGTGTCAGTGCTCGTGCCTCAATGTGTAAATGTGTGATGGCATGAGCATGTATAGTTACTGACTTTAAGAGACATGGCATTTACGAATGTGTGTGCACACGCGTGTGTGTTTGTGTGTGTGTGCAATGTGTCTTGTATCACATTGCTAGCCAATTGCCCAGGCGCGAGCTTCACTGGTGTTGCCTTCTTTCCACTGATGAGGAAAAATGGGCATGAGTGTGTGGGGAGTTATGGGGGTGCATGTGTGGTCTGTGTAGGGCATGTGGAAAATGCGTGCCCCCTCTTTGCCCTTTGGCATTTGGGTGGTGAGAGGGGCCCTAATTATGGAGGAGGTGAGAAGGGCCCTAATTATGGAGGAGGTGAGAAGGGCACTAATTATGGGGATCTGGGAGGGAATCTGGGAGGCTATGAGCAGAGAGGTGTTAATCTAATCAGGAATGGCTGAGATCTGAATGGCTGAGTGAGCTGGAATTGCATGAGAGCTGGCCTGATGGGGCTCTGGAAAGGCCATGGTCCCACTAAAAATACAGATACATGCACATATATGTCCATTGTACAGATTATTAGGACACACACACACACACACACACACACACACACACACACACACACACACTCCTCCCCACCCGCCACATTCACACACACAAAGCACCTCTTCACTTACAGACTGTCAGGGTAACTAACCAATGAGAGATGGTGAGCCAGTTCTCTTTGTCCTTCTTAATTAAATCATTTTTATTTCACACTTATGTTTATAGTGTTTAGCTGACACTTTCTATCCAAAGCTGGACACGCAAACGGGCAAAGACACAAACCAAACACACACACTGCCATGCATAGCCCCCAAATACACACAACAATAAAGATGGCTGGGTAGTAACTAAGCTACTGCCAATGCAGTCAGAGACCACAGACAGAGACACGCAGAACATAAGAAGCTGTCCATTTGTAATGGTTTGATTGCCAGGATTATTCATCTGTGTGCTAAATCTGTGTATATTTTAAGGTCCCATTCATGCTACAACTGCCAAGGTTCAGTGACCCCCCCCCCCCCCCCCCCCCCCCCGCCCCAAACTGGCAGCTTTCTGTTCTCTCACCCCTACCAGGTGCCCCTCCAACCGAAGGCTCTGTTCTCTTACCCCGTACACGTGCCTGGCACCAGCCTTGGCAGCGAACATTGACAGAATGCCAGTTCCGCTGCCCACGTCCAGCACGATCTTGTCCTTGAAGACGTGTTTGTTGTGGTACATGGAGTTCCTGTAGGTCAGCGTCCGCACCTCGTCCTTTAACATCTCCTGCACAGAAAGAGAGAGAGAGAGAGAGAGAGAATGAAGGAGAGACTCATAACACACACATGCAAAGGACAAACACACACACAGAGTTCAAACACACACACAGAGTTCACACACACACACACAGAGTTCACACACACACACACACACAGAGTTCACACACAGAGTCACACATAGAGTTCACAAACAGAGTCACACATAGAGTCACAAACACTGATACACAATATAGATAGAAATATACATACATACATATATCCAAATACAGACTGTCAGACAATCACATCTGTACAAGCTCATATACAAGAATACACACACACACACGTTTAGTGGTGTAAATGTATTTGTGTGTGCGTGCGTGTATGCGTGTATGTGTGTGTATATATGTGTACTTGTGTCTATGTGCATTTGGAATTGCGAAATACAAAGAAGCTAACGGTCAATAAGAACTTAATACACAAAATGTCATAGCTTGTTAATCAAAGGTCTTTCATTGATTAGCATTTGGTGTAATTTGGTATTCCACTTTCAGCTGCCTAACTCTGTACTGTCTGATTGCCAGTTGAATGTGGTTCAATAACCCTGCATCACAAATGTCAAAACTTCACAAGAATCTGTTAACAAGTGTCTCGGCTGAAGGGAGAGGAGTAACCGGCAATTACCAATTACCTATGGCCTGAAAAAAGGTACCGTACACTAAGTACCATTGTCAGTAATAATTGTGGTCCAAACATGAAAGGTTTAAATTCAGTCAATGCATTACAAACTTTGTTTTCTCTTTTTTTCAGTGAAACTCCAAAAAAACAACAGAACAACTTCTATAAGCATGCTAATCATGAGATCTGTGTGTCCTTTTGGCAGTGTACTTAGGGTTTTGATTCTGATGCTAAATATTTGCTAATGCTACCTCATGTATGCCAAAGTGAGCATAGGAGTCAAAGTAGTAATCCCGTGATGTCATATCCTCCGGGTCCAGGAACTTGGCCATCTTGCCCCGGCCAGGACAGCTGGGAAGGGAGGTGGAGTGCGGGGTGTGGGCGGGGCGGGGCAGGTGATGGACCGATGTGATGGACGTAACTGGCTTTGGCAGGGGTGACGGCTGAGACTGAGACGGAGCTGCACTTAGGGGCTGCTGCTGCAAAGGGGGAGAGTGAGAGAGAGAGAGAGAGAGAGACAGAGAGAGAGAGACAAAGACACAGAGAGAGAATTTAACTGACCTGGAAAAGAGATTTACAAGAGGTATTTAAATACTGCAAAACAACAACATTCACACATATCAATTAAAAACATACAGGAGAGAGAGAGAGAGAGAGAGAGAGAGAGAGAGAGAGATTGAAGGATGGGGTGAGGAGAAGAGTTAGGGTGATGAGCAAAGGTTCTGAACAGAAACCAAAGTAAGTTAACACGTGGATGGAGTATTATAAAAGGCGAGGGAAATAAAAAGAGAAAAATTGTTGAAAGAGGTAAACACAGCGAAAGGTGAAACAAAGGTGAGGACAAAAAGATAAATCAAAGACAGAAACAGAGAACAGAGTAGCCTATGAGTAACTACTAAAGACAGAAAATGATTTATGAAAATAAAAAAGCAGATAATTGTACTCCAGGAGGACATGAAAACTAGTGGCTCATGGGTCCCCTTATCTAGCATCAGTCAGGGCACCCTGGAGTCCTTCAGCACAAGCTCAGATGACAGAAATGTGTCTCTAACCTTTGAGAGCCTGGAGTAGCCAGTCCAGTAACTGTATAACTACACCGTGTATGTTTACAACCTCTTTGTAGAGGACACTTCAATATGAGAGACAATGCTACAACAACCTGCCGCTGAAATATGCGAAAGTCTCGAAATAGTGAGAGCAGAGTCTTTTCATTGTGCTACAGAGCCTAATCCCTCTCATGGCCTAGACTACATCGGCCCACTGTTACCCCCTGAGGGAGAGTAGATAAAACTGGATATGCTGTTGCTCAGTAATTACTAATCCATCAAGTTAGTGTGAATTAAATCACATACAAATTAAACTCAAAGTGAATAACAGCAGTTCTACCTGAACATTCTTCCAGCTCCAGCATTAACCTCCTGTTGCATGGATCCCACACTGCACTGTATGAAAATTAAACAGCTCACTTAATGCATTCACTTACTGACTCACAAACTCACCCACTTGCTTATCTTCTCCCACTCTCTGGCTTGCTCTTTCAGTTGTAGGCTAACTTCCTCACAAGCTTATTTTCCAACTGATTCGCCTACTCACTCACTCACTCAGTCATTCATTTATTCATTCATCTGCTCTCTCATTCATTCAGTCTTCATTATTTCATCCATTCACTAATTCATTTACTCACTCACTCCCTTCTTCTCCCTCATTCATTCATCCATCCACTCATTCATTCATGCGATCATTTACTTATTCATGCATTCGCTCATTTTCAGCAGTGCTGGGGCACAGCAGGAGACACAGAGTCAACTGATCTGAATCACGCTCCAGCTAATCCACAGGATTAGCCTACTTGCCGGCAATACAAAGGGGAACCTGGCTAAAATACAGTATGGGTCACCAACATCTAAACTGACAGATGATAACAAGCTACGTTGAGCAATTTGCATAATGGGCCCATTTCACAGCTGGCATTTTTCCCAAGAAGTGGGAGGGTAAACGCAGGTGTTATTACTTACAGCCAATAAGATTCTGATTCAGTGTAGTAGAATCAGATCCTTATTGGATGTCACCAAGACGTCATTAGTAACACATGTAGCTCAATTAGTCTGCATTAAAATAATTACCTGTGTTGTCAATTTCATAAATCTGCTTGTCTTGGTGTGGTGTTTTGGAACACAGCAGAGCTGCAGGTGAAACAGTCAAGCTTGGAAACTTTATGAGGAATGTCTTTTTTATGGAATTACGGAAGAGCACATATTAAAACAGGCCAACAAGACAAAAAGTAGTCAAGATGACAGTGTGTGTGCTCCCAATCACAACCTTTATTTCCTCTGGGTCTGGAAAGCAAGTCTACATTCAAACAAATGTCAATGAACTAATCTGAAATGCAGGTCCAATATAAAAGCTTCATTTTGAAAATGTCAAAAATGGACCTCTGACAAAACCCAAGTCACTAAGTTGCTAAATATAGATGACTATGCTAACCCCTGCTAATTATGGAAAATGGCCAGCATAGTATACGGTATATAGTATATATTGTTCAAGGTAATGTGCAGCATTAACAAAAAAACAAGGATGTGCTCAGCAATCAGAGCTCTATAAGCTTGCAAATCCTTGCAGATCCATGCATTCCTGCCTGCGGCTCAGACCTGGGCTGGAAATGGCTATGTGACTGGTGTCTGAGAAAAATCAGTGCATCTGAGAACTGATGAAGCAGCTCGGCACCCGGGAGAGTTCCAACTTTCAGATTATAATCACAGGGTAGAACACTCAATTTCAAGCAACCTTTTTCTCTCTTGAAAGAGTGAATGCAAGTACTCACGCACAGACAAACACAGTCAACTTGAGAAAGAAGTTCTTGAATAGAAATAGAAATATCTCAGAAATTGACCTTGTAATTAATTTTACTTTATTAATTTAACTTTTTTATTCCACACTGTCACACACATACACAGTTGTACAAGTTAATACAAAAGACAGATGAAATGAAATTTTGAAATGCACCACTCTTTTTTTAGTGTAGGAAGAGCTCAAAATGTTCCCAGATGGCGAATCAGAGAAGAATGTACTTGTGAATAGACAGAGAGAGCGACAGACAGCGAGAGAGAAAGAAAGAGAGAGAATGTGAGAGAGAAAAAGAGATACAGAGAAAGAAAGAGAGAGCAAATTTGTTTGCCCTTGGTAATATATTGATCCAGACACATCCAGTCAATGCCAAACCTACAGGCTTTCCGGGCCACAGGGGTGACTGAGAGGGTATGGGAAGGTGGCAGAAGGGGTATGGAAATCAGTCTGATGGGGCTCTAAGACTCAAACCTGCTGGGACTGATGCAGCTAAGAGACAGGGTGCAGGCTGGCTGCAATCCTTATCAGCATGAAAGATGTGGTGTCTCAACCCGATGACCTTATGTGAGCTACTAAAGGTGGCAAACACACACAACAGCGAACACACACATACACACACACACACATGCACAAACATACACACATACAACAATACACACTACAGCTGCAGACACCATACAGAACATACAGAACACCATACAGTGGCATACACATTCAGAAAAACACAGACAGACATCTCAACGTACATCTATCCTCTTATCTTTCCGTGCTGTTGTTCTCTTGAAGACTGAATATCACACACACACACACACACACACACACACACACAAATCTTTTTTTCTCTAACAGAAAGCTGCTTTTGCTGCTTGGTCCTCTCTGCAGCACCTGGACAAAGTCCAACCTCCCTTCTGCTCAGTTCTCTTGCTCATCTCACACACAAACACACATATGTACACACTCACACACACACACACACACACACACATGCATACGCGCACACACGCACACACACATGTATATAAACACACACGCACACACACATACGCACGCACACGCTCGCACGAACATGCACACACACACACACGCACGCACACACACACACACACATACGCATACACACACACACACACACACACACACACTGCTCTGTCCACTAATACTTCAACGATGAGTGCAAGGGAGCGCACGCACGGCTGTAAATCACTCCAGGATCTATTTTAAACCTGCTGCATGTTCACCAGATATTAGCTGATATGAAACCAGAGCCCCCGAGGTGTACATTTGGCCCTCTAATCTAATAAAAGGCCTTGCTCTGGATCCATTGGCTCCGCGAGTTTTAGAGAAGGAAGAGACATTGGCATGGACAAGACTAACGATGTTATCTGATGTCAAGGAAAAGGGCAGAGCTCATGTTGAACACACCACACAAGTTCTGTGCCTGAATACCATGGGTCAGCAGGAAGAGCAGGGCCCATTCTTTTGCTCATCTGCTTTGTCGAGTCATAGCATATACAACTATTTCTACCCCTCTCTCTCTCTCTGTCTCTCTCTCTCTCTCTTCCAGTCCTTGTTATTGCTTTTACTCCCATCTTTGACGATGAAGTGCAGCATGTGTGAACGCATGTGCAAAAAAAAAAATGTTATTAAAAAAATGAAAAAAGATAAAAATGTAAAGTTAAAGATAACATTTTTAAAGTATCTATCTATCTGTTCATTTACATACAGCCTCTATCTGCACAGTGTCTACATGATGGTGAGCCTTACTCATCTAGAATCATGGAATATGTTAGTATTCTTATGGAGTATGTTACAATTAGCTATTTCAGTGGTTAAACCCTACAAAATAAATGGCAAAGAAGTAAAGCAGAATAAGATGAAAGAGCGAGAAGGGGAGAGAGGAGAGAACTGAAGAGAGGATGAGGGTAAATGGGGCACAGGAGAGTTCATGTTAAGGGCCTCTGCTAGCAATTGGAAGCGTGTTAGGGGGCAATTGAGGGCATCTGCACCTCCCAATGGTGAACAAAACATCATTTGAGCTTCTATTTTGGTCTGCACTTTGACTGTAGCTTCACAGCGTATCACAAGCCAATGCAAGAATAACATAAACTATATTTCCAAAAGGTACACACACACATATACACACACACACACACACACACAAACGCACTCCAATGCTTCACGCTTCAATGACATTCTAAATTCCAGAGGTATTAATATTGAGTTGGTCCTTTCTTTGCAGCTGTAACAGCTTGGGCTCTTTTGGGAAGGACTGACAGAAGACTTTACAGTACGTGAAGAACAGTGGAAGCCAAAAAGGACCAACTCCATGCAAACCACATCCCACCACTGCCACTGAGCTAGGGGGGGGTTGATATGATTTTATCAGCATCAATGCCATTGTTGATTCTGCTTATCCATCCAATTCTTTATCAATTCTCTTATCAATTACTTACTATTTAGAGGGTAAGAATCAGGAAAGAGGGTAAGAGAGGGTAAGAATCAGGAAAACTCATGTAGAGCTTTGTTAACCATTTCAACATTTTGTATCTGACCCATTAACAAGGGTCTGAAAAGTGTGTCGGCATTGATAAGAGATACGATGCTAGTGAACTGAAGCATTCGATTTTCGATTCTACTCGATTCCCAGTTCTCGATTCCCACCCCTACACAGAGCCCTCCCTGTCCCCACTCCTGCCCACACCACACAGAGCCCACCACCCACCCAAACTGCACTCAAAACACTTATCCCCCCTCCCCAACCCCCTTCCTGCCACCGCCATCACCCTCTGACTCTGTTTGAACCCACCACCATGGTAAAACAAAGGTGGGGATGAGCCTTGATTTGTACTGTATTTTAATCTTTTTATTTTAAAAAGACCGTCGTCCTAGACCTATGGGACCTTTCGACTTCTGTATATATCTTTGAGCTTGAATACTGCATATTCTTTGGTCTTTTCCCTAACAGAATAAATGATCAAACGACAGCAAATCTACCCCTGGCAACGATGTTTTGAACAGGCCTGGTCTTGCTCTTGTGCCGACCTCAGTGTTTTCACACCAAGGAAGGGCCAAATCTGCCCTAGATACAGCCGACATCTGGGCCGTGGGCAGTTAGTCATCGGTGTAAAACCTCACCCCATCTATCCTTCATCTGCATTGAGGGCTCTCTATCTCTCTGTGGTGTGTGTGTGTGTGTGTGAGTGTGTGTGTGTGTGTGAGTGTGAGTGTGTGTGTGTACGCATATGCACTGCATGAACCTCCACAGGCCTATTTGCCTCCTCTGTCTGCACTATTGTGATCTTCAAGAAAGTGTGTGTGTGGGGGGGGGGACCCTAGTCCCAGTACCCCCCACCCTCTACCCTTACCAACCCCCAAGTCTTCTCTTTTTCCCTTCTCTCCCCTTCTCTGCTGCTATTTTTAGGAGAGTGACTGTGTGTGAAGGTCCCTAAACCACCACTATCTCTGTGCCATGCTGTGCCACTCAACCCATGAGCATACTAACACCTCCAAAGGTGAAGTCAGACCTGCTCTCAAAGAGGGATTACTTGCCATTAAGTAGGTACAGTTTAATGTATCTGTATTTGTGAGTGAGTGTGTGTGTGTGTGTGTGTGTGTGTGTGCGTATGTGTGCAAGTGTACCTACTTCTGAAGTATAGTGACTATCCATGTGTGTGCACGATCTTTACAGAGAACGACGAGAGAGAGAGGGAAGGAAGGAGAGAGAGGACTGATGATAGAGGTTTAAATGATGCAGTCTCATCATGCCACCCACTCAACACCTACACACAGAGGCGTGAAGAGACACTTGATATTTCCTGACAAACATTAATCAATGGTAGGATAAGTGTACTCTGACATCTGACAGCCAAAAGGTTCCTCTACCCTACTCTATGTCCAAAGATGAAAGACATCATTGTGACACATTGTTATTGTTATGTAAAATAGTAAAGGCCTCACGAGAATTCCTGTGCTGAGGAACTCTGAGTCTTTAAAGTCTGAGTTCTCCTGAATAGCACTCAACTCCAACTGTATTACTGTTAACATGAACCCTTTAACCCTGGTTTTTGAGCATGTGCATACTGTAAATTCAAAGCACGTTCACAAAAAAACCATCCTTATTACCATTATTTCTCTCACTCTCTCTCTCTCTCAGTCTCTTCTCCATGCCAAGTAATTCTGTTGTTTACGATGCTTGACATTAAAAAAATGTTCCCTTAAGTGAAACTAAAGACAAGGAACTTGTTGTAGCCTTCATCACTACAAAACAAAAACAAGCCCAAACAGCGCAGAATGCAAATCCCACTGAATAAATCTTTAATTAACTATATACTTTACATAATATCCAGTCTCTGTGTGAATGCAACCTTGGTCTGACATATTTGTAAACTGCACTAGTAATGTTCCTGATTCCCACACAATTTTCCATCTGTCTGTCTTTACACTTTACACACTAATTCAAATGCCGTAAACACAAATGATACAACTGACATGTGACCATCGTCCGATTTACTCTCGTCAAGAACTGAGAATCAGACCAGTCCGGTGTATTCAGAAGGCGGTCTTAAAATAGTAACAGCATGCAGGCTAACTGCTGCGAGAGCACAGCGTAGGCTGCTGCGGTACCACGGACAGCGCACCGACACAGGGCTCATCCCAACCCTACGTCTCGTTCCTTTTCATGGAATCTTGGTTGAGAGACTGACTGGAGCTGAACTCTCCATCAGATATGAATGAGAATTTCATGTTTTGCGGACCGAGGTCAAGGTTTTATCTGTAGCATAACCAGCCTATCTGGCTCTAGCCCAGTTTGATGGTGTCCGGGTTAGGAATGTCGCCTAATTAAGCACTTTGGGATGGATAGTAGACCCCATAGTACTGGGTTACACAGTAATGCAATATTGAAATGAAGGTCAAACACGGCTGTGTACTTTTGTAACAACTCATTGCTGGCAAAGGACATGACAAACATCAATTTGTCTCGTTCATTAACCGTCAAGGCAAGTAGTAACGTGGTGCAACACCATCTTAAAAACTGAAAAATAAATGCCTTTCGAATTAGAATGTTAGAATTAACAATCTATTTAATCGAAGATTGTCTTACCTCTGTGTTGTCGGACTCCGCCATTTTTCTCCGAAGGAGTAGGCAACGGGAAGAATGTTTCATTCCCATATGAGCCAACGGGATTAAGTCAGTCCAAACGGGGGGAATCAGCCAAATGGAATGGAGAGATCACTTTAAAAGTATCCTTGATTGTGGCATGTGTGGCTAAGTCCATCAATACATGATTTGGTGTAAGACAGCATGCAAAAGAAAGAAAATAGTCTAATATACGGCGTAACTGCTGCGGCATTTGTGAGTACCGGTATTTGTGAATCCATGGAGGAAAAGTTATCTGCACTGTTTAGATAGGACGCACTGCTTCGCAAACCACCGGTAAAAGGCTGAGAACCCAGTCACATACGAATCCATTCCTACACCTCAGCACGCTGAAACTTCGTCAGCTATCAGAACTCTGCAGCATATTTTTGACCCCAATATGGCGCGTCACATTTACAAAAATTATCTCTCAACGACCCTGACGCGTCCTTATTCCTACGAAGATTTTGCAGGAGCGATCAAACCGGTGAAAGGCAATAGTCATTTCAAAATCCCGCTGTTCATCGTCTGTGAATTGGCTGCAGCCATTTAGAGGAGCGGAACTCCTAGAGATGAAAAAGAGGTGGAGACGTCAGGATGTACTTGCCGAGTGGTGATTGAAGAACGGAATTGTAGAGTTCCATGTCTTAGCAATCTCCGTCGCTTTAATTGTTCTGTTTTTTATACAGTAGGCTAAGTATGTGACACGTGCAAGAAGTTTACTTAGAAGTAATGAAGGAAAGTCCCGGAGGTAAACTACAATATGCTCCTCGTGCTCGGCATCCACCAGTTCTTCAAATAGGACCACCAGGTTTCACTCGCTCCCTTCCACCTGCTCGTGGTAACGATAACTCGTCGAGGAGAGGGTGGAAATATTTGTAGAATCCCTGTCTTCCCTTTTTTTCCTTTTCCATAGGTTCAGAAGAACCAATGAAATCCCCTCTGTTCCTATGATCTGACTAATAGGGTTGTCGAGTTCTAAAGCAGCGCTGCCCTCCTATTCTGTCACATTTTAACTCCAAAGCGTCATCTATCAGGGTATTTTTGGCCAAATGTGAACAGACTGAAAAAGAACAGATGAAAGATTCTCTCATTTATTTATTCACAGTTCGCCTTTGTAATGACTGTCTTGCTGTGTATCTCAAAAGCTTTCTCTATCAGTGAGCTGGTGATACGTTTAGGCTACAGTGTTTTTATGAAAAATCTGTTTGGTAGAAAATTGTTTAATGTCAGGTGTCCATTCTCCTATTAATTGTAACCTAGGTTATTCCCTGAAAACTGTGCCTTTTTTCTGGTGCAACCGAAATCCTAAACCTTGACCGGCAAAACAGGCTGAGACTTCGATGCTGTGGAGATGAGAGCCCTGCGTTTATTTTCAGCCGACTCCCACAATCACTTCCACCCACTCCTCTCTGCATAATTCATCTCAGCTCCCTTTCGCTATCGACGGCTGCTGCAGGGCCTCTTTGGCCGGTGCAAAAGTGGTTCTTGACCCACACTTGCTATCCACAAAAAAACAGCAGCCAAGTGCATGGACTGTTTCGGCACACCGGGTACAAATATATGCCATGCTGTGTTCAAGCAAGATCTAGTTAAAAGCTATCCCACATGGAATATTCTGTAAGTGGCTACAGAACAGGTGACTTCACTTCATCATAGCCACTAGATGACACATCCTTATCAGTTTATTAACAGGAATGTCCATCAAGTCCTGTCTATTAGTGGCTTTGCCAGAGGTCTATTTACTATACAGTACTGTGCCCCAAGAATTATCTAGATACTGGTTACTTACTGGTTAGTCATTGTCTTAGGGTGAGGATAAGTTACCAGTGTACTCCATGAGCAGTTTCACTTCTATCCCCACTAACACACACACACACACACACACACACACACACACACAGAGAGAGAGAGAGAGAGAGAGATGGACCCAGTTACACCACTGATACTTATCTCTGCCTCTTCCATTCTGTCGTCACCCAATGGACCCCTTTTGAGGATGTGCCATTATTTCTTTGCACAAAGGAAACTGTAAAAGGAGAGGAAGAAAGGATGAGAGAGAGAGCAAGAGACATGGGGTGAGGGAGAAAGAACACAACAAAACCTATACTCAGTCCTTCGTGTTTGTTGACTATTGATTCAATGTAGTTCTCATGGCATCCATTCATTTGTTGATGGTCCAAATAATGAATTGTTCAGAACCTAATGAAGTGCATGTGTGTACTACATATGGGTAATTTCACACAAACTTACACGGCCAAAAGTTTCATAAAATTTGTTTTATGACCAGGAAGAGTGAATGCTCAAATTTTATGCAATCATTTCTCACGTTATACCATACCATGGCATTGTGTTGGTGTTATGGATGTGACAGTTTTTCATGGAATTGCCCATATACAAAAGATATCATACACAAGAATATGCAACTTGCTTAGTTTTTACAACATTGACTGAATATGTGCTGCTAAGATAATAACATGAGAATGCTTTACCGAAAGGGAACATAGAAGTCATATTGGATGCAATCATGACAATTTCTCTGTGACATTTGGACTGCTTGGTATTGAGTTTGAAGGTACAGGACTAAAGCAGTCAAATGTACAAGACAAAGACCACAAATGTGATGTATTTCTCATCAACTGGGTACACAGACATAAAATGTACCAATTTCCCAAAGCTGACAGTAACATTTGTACAAGGAAATATGGCTCTGTACTCAGCTCATCCCCACAGATTAGGTCTGACTGGGTCTGTACAACACAATGAGCTGGTGTTAGACTGAAAGAAAACTTCAATGGAAACCTAAAAATAAGCTAATTTTTTGCTATTGTCTGCCTTATACAATGTCTTGTAATTGTCTAATCTGCTTCCCCTTGTCCATATATCCCCTTCAAATATGAAACTGCCGTGCCCTTCAGCCCCTCTGTGCAGGCCTGTGAATAGTTCCTCAGCTCATCTCCACACCCTAACTCTGATTGGTATTATATGAAACACAATAGGCTGATATTTAGACAGAAGAATGGCTAGAATGTCATACAGAGTGCTGAAGTTCCCAATTTGACACCTTGAATATGTGGCTCACAATAGCCCACCCGTCAGTGCAACCCTTGCAAATATTGGTGGCTGTGCCCTTGACTGAGCTCTTGTATAGTGGTGTGGTTGTAGTCGTGGCAACAAAAGAAGCTGTGCTATTTTAGATGTGCACACTTAAGTTAATTTTGTACCTTCTCTCTAATACAGTATCAGAAACAACATGGAAAAAATGTCACCATCATTTATTCTATACTGGATATTGTGGCTTGCAATGTCCCTAATCTGTTCTTCAAAATAGAAATTTATTTTCCATTGGTGCTTCCTTTCTGCAGTGTCTGCAGCACCAGTATCAGAATTAATTATGTGCTTACGACACATTATCTCCAGTTGCACTTCAAAGTCTTGGCTGTCAGTCAACCTCAACGTCTCTCAATTGGTTTGTAAGGATCACCTGCCCTGTGCTCTGTGAACTGAGTTTGAGTGAAATTGAAAACGATAGTGAATAATGGCTATGGAGAAGTCTTCACGCACATCTCCACAGTCTCTCATATGTCTGTGTCTGTCTGGCTAATAGTACTGTTCTCGTATTATACTGCAGACAGATATCGTATTGTGGTGCAGATTGCCTCTAGAGAGACTGCTGTTCTTTTCTCATCTCATGGAGCCCCACTGCTATATGGGTGAGTGAGTCTGATTGGAAACACACAATAACATTGTTCCACTAGGTAACAAGCGGTTGCATCAATTGGGAAAGCTGTCAGTTTTCTTTTTTTCTATCTTTAAAGGCATACCAGGCAAGCCTGTGATTCTCCGGAGCAACAACAAAAAATAGCAGCATTGTAGCCTGACAAGCCAGACTATAACATCAAAATGTATAGTTTGGACATGACCGATAGACTCAGGGCTCAGTCCTAGGGGCAGAATAAGGGGTTATCTTTCAAACTGACCCTGCCTGCAGTAGAATGGCGCTAAGACTAATCAAAGCAACATTGGCTAAACAGCAAATACGGCATTCTTTGAAATTAACAACTTGTCTTTTTCTGCTCAACCTTCAAAGTAAAGCCCAAGACTCACTCTTACAAAGTCGATGTCTAAGCCGATTCAACTACCGTTGTTCCTTGGCAACAACCATCGTAGTTGTTTTGCGTCATGGTGCTAAACCTAACAACTCTCTACAAAGACAGAATGTGGTGACTGGTCCTAAGCTTTGGAAGAATACCTACTGGGGCCCTATGCTGCTAGATGTATCTGCTATGCAAAACTTTTTGCTACTTCTAGAGTGTGTCTAGATTTCTAGGCTCACAACTTTGTACATTCTCACCAATCTACGTGGATTTGTTTGCAAACCAAAGAAAAGGAACCAGCGGAGATCATTTTTGTAGAGTTATGTTGTCTAACAAGGCGATAAACGCAAGTTCAGTTTCATTCAGTTTCGGTTTTGTTTTACATTATAAAACTTAAATTTGTTAATTATCCTTTTATATGTAAAAATTTGGCATGAATGTAGAGTTACAAGTGCTCAATGCATACTCTAAAGAAATAAGATGAACACATAATTACTCATGAAAATCAAGAAGGCAGCATTACAGACAATAAGTAAAGTTGTTTCCCTAGTTTCAAAAGGCCAAAGAACCTTATAAGGCTTCACGTTGTAAAGGCTTACGTGATAACATTATAATGCCTTATAAGTACAGTCATGAGAATGTATAAACAGTCATGAATACTAATGTCATTAGTTATAATGTGTTATGAATGCACTATAACCCTTTAGGAATGCATTTAGTATGCTTTATGAATACTGGGTTCATAGAAATTGTTACCATGATTTCTGGTGTGAATACAAGAGTGCAACCCCACAGCAACTGCTTCGCAGTCAGCTAACTGCACTGGTGCAATCCCCAAAGACAACCTCCAAAGACAGCCCTCCAAAGACAGCCCTAGAGTGAACTGCCGGCAAACTTAAAAGAGAAGGGGACCAGGGCGAAGCTTATGCCCCCTGGTGTTTGTTGCACACATAAGTGAAGGAACTTAAATAGAAGCTTTTAAACCAGCATGGCAATTATGAAAATCACTAGTTGTTGTAATTGCAGTGAACAGCTTTTTTTCTCAGTGACTAAATTGCAGCTCTTACTTAATATTCAGCGCATTAAAGATGCAATTACTGCTAATTGTACTTAGTTAGCATATTTGTAGCATGCCACCCAGTGAACCCCTCAGCATCAGACATCAGCCGCTCAAACACAAATATCAGCCAACTGTGAAGTGACTCGGGCCACAATAGGGCACATCTAAGGTAGATCTGATGCAATCTATTTATTTATTTATTTATTTATTTATTGTCCTAAATATATGGTGGCAATTGGGGTAGTAAAATTGCATTTGTTTAATCAAAAATTGAATACATTCTATTTTAACATCAGAGAAAAATGTATAATGCTACATTTATCCATTCTTTGACCCCTTTAAAAGACCTAACTGGCATAAATCAGCTAATCATGAAGTCTTTGAGGACTTGATGGGGACATTTTTATTCACCTCATTTGTAGTTCTGATTGGAGGAGGGAGGACTCTGCTGTCTGCTTCCAGCTGTATCCATGGGTTGCCACTGGTTGCCCTCTGGGCTACAACAATGTGGGGTGACTGACAGCTGAATGAGGTGGCTGTGAAAGCTCATTAGAGATCTTAGCATGAAGTAAAATTGTGCCCATGATTAATGTGGCTATTTATAGTACACCACTGGAAGGATCAACGGGCATGTGAACTTTTGGAGCATTTAGTGTGAAATGAAGGAATCTGTGGAGACAGTGTAATTCTCTGCAGGTTCCTGCACCTCCCCCTGTTACAGTAGTCTTTTTTATGCAGAAATCAAGACAGAAGAGCCACGCTTGAATTGGTGTGATTATGGGTTGGAGAGCTAATGCAGTGTACAGTGTACAGGTGAACACGACACAGCGAAGCACTGAACTACGCACTGTGTCAGTATGATTATTACGTGTCAGCACTGAGAAGCAAAGTCAAATATCCATCTGGGCGGCTCATAAGAGTTTTTATCCTTGCATTTCCTTTGTGTCATGAATGTTGTAAATGTGCTGGCAATGGTTTTAACCTTAAATATTCCTTCAGCATTTAAAAATACGACATTTCAAAATATAGGGTTTATCACCACAGTACGCAGTACGAGAGCTGCATGGTATTACTTACTCAGATGGCTCTCAGATCAGTGGAGATCAATTCCAAGTACACAATCTAATAAATTCATGCCTATATTGCTGTCAAAATGGAGTTGAAATCAAAATTAAGACTGAAATTGAAAGAGGAATGGCAGTGATAATAACATGAAAAAGGGTAATCAAAATGTTGTGACTTTAAGATGATTTTTTTGAAAGCGCTTTGTCTCCAAATTACATGACAATGTCTTGCTTTTTAAATCCAGCAGAAGAGTTATTCTCAGATCCAGGGATAAAGCTCTCATGAAGACTGAGCATTCATGACCAGTGTGACTTGCGAGGGCGAGCGCCCAAACAATGGCATCAAAGCTGTGACTGCAGTCATTAATTGATTCCTCCGAGTGTGCTTGGCTCGTCTGGCACAGCCAGGCCTGTCAGACTGCACGCAGAAGCTGATATGATCGCTTCATTTTCCTGCTCCCCACGTCGCCATCCTCGTTCCAACCCAGTCCACCGCGACGCCACATCACAGACGACGGCTGTCTGAAAGGGCCTCTCTTTATCAGAGTAAATGATGTTTGAACAGTGTGATCTGTGTGCTGCACAAAGCCAAGTTGTTCAATATACACTGGTCCTCTCTTTGAACCTTTGGTGTGAGTTGCAGATAATGAGGTGCTGGTATCAAAGGGGAGCGTTTTAACCTGGGAAGATCAGGGGGTTTTACAGCCTGGATGTGGAGGAAGGAGAAGTAAGAAGAGAAAGATGAGGGGGTGGTCAAATACTTTTACCCTCAGTCTCTTTCTTTCACACACACACACACACACACACACACACACACACACACAAACACACACAGACATACACACATGCTCCTATACACAGTCAGACACCAACACATGCTACTCACAGAGATTTTTTTCCACAGTGATTATGTTTCAGCAAAGGTATTGTCCTCATTTTTGTAATATTATTCTTTATGGGACAAACAATTATAAAATTATGTAATAAATGTCCTTTAGATTTCTAAGGGATACAAAAATAGCAAGACAAATATCCCCCCTCTTTCCCTCTATCACTCTATACCCACCCTCCATTTCCACCCTCCCTCCTCACTCATCTTTTCTTTTTCCATCTCTATCTCTCCCTCCTCTGCTTGCCATGGTGGAGTTGGCACCTGTTCTGGGATGCTCTTGCTAATCCCCTGGAGGAGAACAGAAAGAGAGAGACAGACCACAAAATACATCTCTTGAGTGGAGGCAACCACACACAGACACACACAAACGTACATGCATATATTCACACATATGCTCAAAGACACACACTTAGCAGGACATTCCTTGTGTCACTAACTAATCCCTAGCTGAGAGAGTGGAAGGATGGAAGGACACAGAAAACACACACTCAAACACGCGTTAGATGCTCCCACAGAGGCAGAGTCTCCCTGAGAAGGACAAAAGGCTATTAACATCTGCATCTCCCCTACAGTGGCGTGGTAGGCCATATTGATTAAAGCATATTACATCATTTTAATGCAGAACATTATGTATCATCCTAGGTTGCCATAGTGTGTGTGTGTGTGTGTGTGTGTGTGTGTGCGCGGAGAAGGAGTGTGGAGTGTGCAGCTTTTTAGAATATATCCTCTCTGAATCATGTCTCTCCTCTGATAATTTTTAATTTGCCATGCAAGTATGTGAGGTTATGTGTCCAGATGGCATCTGGCGGTCAGGTTAATTGGCGTCAACCTAGGTGTCATGATCGATGACCAACTGACCTTTGCAGATCACGTTGCCTCTGTGGCTCGGTCGTGCCGTTTTTCCCTATTCAACATAAGAAAGATCAGGCCGTACCTAACCCAACATGCAACCCAGCTCCTGGTCCAGACCCTGATTATCTCTCGTCTTGACTACTGCAATGTCCTCCTATCAGGCCTACCAGCCTGTGCAGTAAGACCGCTACAGATGATCCAGAATGCAGCTGCACGTCTGGTCTTTAACCAGCCAAAAAGGGCACATGTCACACCTCTGTTCATTGAACTTCACTGGCTGCCCTTGGCTGCTCGCATTAAATTCAAGGCACTTATGTTGGCCTACAGGGTGAATGATGGCTCTGCTCCCATCTACTTGAATTCTCTTCTGAAGCCCTATGTCACCCGACGACCACTACGCTCCTCTAAGGAACGTTTTCTAGCACGGCCAACACCTTGTGCAGGTCGGTCCAGACTCTTCTCATATCTGGTTCCGCGCTGGTGGAATGACCTCCCAAGTGCTACCAGATCAACTGATACCCTCTCCACCTTCAAGAAACTCGTGAAGACTAAGCTCTTCCAAGAATATCTCCTGGTGTAAACTTTGAGAATGCACTTAATAATTTAATTTCTCTACATTGTGTTACACTATTGCACTTTCAACTTAAAACAGCGCAGATTCTATGTTAGCAATATGCACTCCTTGTTGGTTCATTGTGTTGTAGCTTGAATGTTATCCTCTTTTGTAAGTCGCTTTGGATAAAAGCGTCTGCTAAATGCCTAAATGTAAAATGTAAATGTAATGTAAAAAAGTAGCCTGAAAAGTTTTGGGTTCGAATCCCGGCTGCCACCGTTGTGCCCTTGAGCAAGGCACTTAACCCTAAGTTGCTCTAGGGGAGACTGGCCCGGAACAATTGATAGTTGATGAGTTGTAAGTCGCTTTGGATAAAAGCGTCTGCTAAATGCATAAATGTAATGTACCAGAACATTCTGACATGTTTTACGTCAGTAACCGCAGCTACCTTGCATTGACATGACGTATGACATGATCATTTGAAAAAGTGGTATTCTATGTCCTGAACTGTGCTTGACAAAAAGAATCATTTGACATTTGATGCGAAATTGCCTGAACATGACAAGTGACAATGAATCATTGCCTTCTGCATTGCATGAACATATCAAGTGTGATGTTTTGAGTGTTGACAATGAAAATGTCAAAATGTGGTACAAAAAGCCGGATTACCATTCCAGTGCAACAACATGCAGTTTTGTTAACGAGTCGTATTACCAGGGGTGGTGGTAGCGTAGTGGTTAAGGAAACTGGCTAGTGTGTAAGTAGCCTGAAAAGTTTTGGGTTCGAATCCCGGCTGCCACCGTTGTGCCCTTGAGCAAGGCACTTAACCCTAAGTTGCTCTAGGGGAGACTGGCCCGGAACAATTGATAGTTGATGAGTTGTAAGTCGCTTTGGATAAAAGCGTCTGCTAATGCATAAATGTAATGTAATGTAATTGGCCCACTGCTGCTGTTTTTTATGAGAGAGTGGGAGAGGATGGAATGCAAATGAAACAGAGGTTTGTTTCTGTGTGTGTGTGTGTGTGCGTGCATGCATCCATGCGTGCGTGTGTGTGTGTGTGTGTGTGTGAGACGGGAGAATGTGAGCGCACACTGATATTGGGTATTAACTGATGTTTGTCATGAGGAGGTGAACCTACTGAGGGCATAAACTGTAAAGAGGATGACAGAAGTCAAAATTTAACAGTGATACAAAGAGAGGCTATGGAAGAAAAGGGGACTGTATGAGGAAGGGAGAAAATGAATAGGTGAAAAAAGAGAGAAAGAAGGGGAGGATGAAGAGGAACAGGACAGAAGATAGAGCAGTGGTTTAGGTAAAGAAGGATGGAGGACATGACTCTTACCCAAGGCTTTGGGCGAAAGACGCTGAACACCAGCTCTTAAAGCCTACACCTCTGCCAAACACAGCTACATTTTACATGGCTATCACAAAAGCACAAGCACACACACACACACACACAGATAGAGAGAGACACACAAATTAAGAAATATATTTTTTAAACACAAAGAAATAGATAAGACCCAGACATGGAGGATAATGCATCATAATAGTATTGGTATTCAGTGCAATTGTGTTTGTGTGTGTGTGTGTGTGTGTGTGTGTGTGTGGTTGGATAACAGTGTTGGTATGTGGGTGGGTGTCCTGATTAGTCAGACTGTGTGTGTGTGTGTGTGTGTGTGTGTGTGCGTGCGTGTGTGTGTGTGTGTGTGTGCGTATGTATATGTGTGTGTGTGTGTGTGTGTGTGTGTGCCTGCTGAGAGAATCACCCCCTATACAGTATCTATTTTTCTGTGGGTGAGAATGCTGTTGGCTCTCCCCCGTATCTGCCTGTCGGTCTGCCTGTCGTCAGTTTGTTTGTGGGTGTCTGCCCAAATAGCTGCTTTCAGTTTCATCCTGGGAAAGCCAATGTATCACATATAGACCATAGATACCTACTCGCCAATGTCTCAAAAACTACTTCTACTGACAGCAAGTTTACAACCCAGTCCAAAGGTATAGAGTTATAATCAAGTCATCAGAATAAAGGTATACATTTTTTGATCATCAACCCCGAAGAGTTAACATCAGTGCTTGTATCAGTAATTGTAATCACAATAATCCTTTTTTTTTTAAACTTGACTTCTCCATTTAACTTCTCTGTCTGCATACGACAC
The DNA here is from genome assembly GCA_015244755.2 of Tenualosa ilisha. Lineage (NCBI taxonomy): Eukaryota > Metazoa > Chordata > Actinopteri > Clupeiformes > Clupeidae > Tenualosa > Tenualosa ilisha. Next base: position 4,585,428 of record PYXC01000001.1, read on the forward strand.
AAAGCGCCATCATCAATATTTCATCAATCTGAATCAGTATCCGGGAAATGTGCCCTTGAGTCTGAGTGGGCAGTTATTTGTAATGAGGAGAGGCAGCCCCAGCTCTGTGTCTGTGGTCCACGCATGAAATTTGATGAGTGTGGTGGCCTGTCTGCTCACTCACACAAGGGCTTCAGGGGTTACCAGAGATGACCCTGAAGAGATGCTGCAGCTGAGTGCTACTGCATGCACGATCCCTTCATCTGAGTCTCCTCTGACTGAGGCAACTGTGGTAAGATGAAGCCGGGGTGGGAGGAATGGGGAGAGGTTGAGTGCTACATACTCTTTTCCCTCTCTCTGACACACACACACACACGCACACACACACAAACACATGCCCGTGCCCACGCAAACACACATGCACCCCCACACACACACATAAGACTGTTTTTTTGTTTGTTTGTTTTTTGTCGTTGTTTTTTTTTCCCCCAGGACCATCATCTTTGGCATGGAGGATTCATTTTTAATGGCCCATCTGTGGCAGGCTGAGGTGAGGTGAGGTTAGGTGCTTTGCTCCTTAGAGGTCCTGAGGCTTCCGTACTCCCACATGATTCCCACTCTTAAACAAACTGCCCACAACACAAGCCTGGCTCTCTGCTCAACACAGCTTGCAGTAGGCCTACACCTTGCAGTTTACTCGCACAGAAGGCCATAATTACAGACAGCAGCCTTCACAGATGCCAGGGGAGAGTTTTCACAGAGCACAGTAATGATGATGATGCTTTAGCTGTAGGAAAAAGCAGTAACAACAGAAAAGCGATAGCAAAAAATGTCCTTTCTGTCCACAGCAGAAAAATGTTAAAAAATATACATGATTAGACATCATAAAAGGGAATGTAGTCTGCTTACAAAATGACAAAGATGCATTCCATTCACAACATGCATGCCAAAACAAGCTTCAACAATTATCAATGGAACTGATAATACCAATAGCACTGCACATACTAAAAAAAAAAAAAAAAAAAAAACAGTCCCAGGGTGAATGCACAAATTAATGGCTGAATTCTAAAGCCCCCTGTAACCCAAAGCCCCAAATCCTCAAATGCTTAACTAGGATGAATCAGCCAGTTAATAAGTCAGTTCATGCCAGTTAAGTCTTTGAGGCTTCAGGGCTTTAGTGTGCACCACGCCAACACTCAGATGTTTGATAATGTGATGTCTGGTGTATTGATGACCTTTAGGTCCTTTTACACCTTTTAGGTGCCTTTACACTTTTTTGTCCAGACAACCTGGGTTTGCTAAATACCAAACAACTTTAACTTTAAAATATTCTGTTAGACTTTCCACAACTCAGGACACTCACTGATACTTATAAAGGTAATTGCCAGACCAGGGCCAGATCAGGGCCATGTCAGAGCTGGGCTTACCTTAGAGCCATCTGGTACCTGGCACACTTTGATCCTGGGCAGCCATGCCCTGACAGCAGAAATATGAATTCGGGTTTATTTTCGGCACCACTTTTACATGCAGTTGTCATAGTGACCTAGTTGATTCCGCACTGAGACTTTGCACGCCTCGACTCAGCCAGCGCTAAGCCAATCTTTTCAGGAAAGAGAAGGAGGAGGTGGCCTGTGCCCATGCCAAATTTGGCTGGAGGTGGCAAGTCTGACTGACTAAGGCTGCGGAGACGCTTCAGAGGCATGATGGGAGTTCTATTCATGCATCCTTCACCCCCAGGAGATCCGCTGGAGGACGTCTTTCAGAACACAAGATGTACTCGAGAGTGCAACTCCATTTTTTGCATTCTCCTTGACGAAGGTAGACAGGACACATGTAGGCCAAAATGGGGGCAATTTCAGGCAGTTATATTTAGTTGCTCCAAATTGAGTTTGATGGGTCTGTGGTGTGTTCTCTGTGATATTCCATCTACAGTTGCTGCATATACACCGTCTTCCTGACATAGCTATAGCACATATAATTCATTTATTCATTCTCAAAGAGCATTTTAATGTAATGATGGTCTGCAGCTAATTTGGTCTGCTTTCATTGAAACATAAAGGGATTCTGAACAAACGAGACCTACACCGACACAGTATTCTTATTTTGTCTGTTGGGGCAGAAAATGTCTGCAGGCATCAACACTGATAGGACCATTTTTGTTACTAAGCAATGAAACATAATTCTAAATGAAAGAAAGCAATTATTTGTGTTTCAAGTGTAAAATAACAAATTAAAAAATTAACATACTGTGCTTTATTATGTCTAGGCTATATGAGATGAGAATGTTAGGTAATACAGTCTAGAAGCAGATTTAAGCACGCTGACAGCGGAGTAGATGCTGGATATTTGTTTGCTTTTGACACCGGCTGTGCCTTAGTACAAATAATAGAATTTGTACTCCAACTCATATCATAACATTCTCTCTCTCTCACTCTCTCTCTCTGTCTCTCTCCCTCTCTTCTCTCTCTCTCTCTCTCTGTGTGTGTGTGTGTGTGCACATGTGTGTGTGAATTAATGTGTGTGTGAATTGATTTGATACATTGCTTTGTGCAACCTCCATCCTTGATCTTGGGTCTAATTAGACACACAATAGAAGGCAGACTGATAAGAACCTCTCATTCCATTTAGTTGTAATTACACTGAGGTAATGAGACAGTCTCTCTCTCTCTCTCACACACACACACACACACACACAGATGGAGAGAGAGAGAGACACACACACACACACACACATTCACACTTTTCACTGAAGCAAGGCAACCCACTGACTACTCACATAGATATATGTTAACACACAATCTCATAGTACACACACACACACACACACACACATACACACATATTACCCATGCAGAAAAGTAAATGTGCTGAGTCACATCAGACTTCCCTCACTTGCAGAGTGTCAGTGTTTTCAGCGCTTGCTTTCTGCTGGAAACAGACATATCATATCTTATTCCATCTGATGTTGCTTCAAATATCCTCTTTCAAAGGACGCAGCCCCGCCACTACCCCGTGTACAGCACCACCCTCCCAGAGTCTAGTCGGCTCTCTTGCGACAAGCTAAAACACACACACAACTCCATTGCTTCAGCAGTCTGCCAGCGCATTTCATGTGGCTCAACCCCCTTAAAAGGAATATTCCAGGGCATTTCAACCCCTAGACCTGTTGTTCAAGGTCACAGAGTGCTGTCAGTATAGGAAAAAAAAAAAAAATTGGTGCAACACAGACCAAATAGCGAACGAGCAGCTACGCTTACTGTACAGGGCAAATTAAACTAAACGTGAGTGGGAGAGTTATCTTAGGTTTTGTGCGAAGCAGATTAGCTCACTATACTCTCATTGGGGCTGATAAATGCTATCATCGATCATAACATTAGCTGCAATGCTAGCTAAAGTTTGAAGCGTGCTACCTGCTAGTTCAATTAGTGGTGTTTTATAGACATGTTTTATACACCTTACCTGTTGTGTTTATCCTGTGACTAATGGTCTTCTCATATGAATAAGTTGTCCAAAGTTACTCAGATCCATGTGCTTCTCAGTTTGACAAATGTTATCCTTAGTGATGTCGATCAACTGTAGTCCTTGGTAAGACAATTGATAAATGGACTACAACATTCTTTAAATGAAAAATTATGTAAAATTTCGACTAGGAAAATAATTACTTTCTGCCCATTCAATTCCATTAAAAACAAATTCAACCCTAGGTCACATGAAGGGTTACTGGAGGGTGCGGGTCTTCGCCACTCTATTCACTCACTCAGTCAGTCCTTTTTGCATAATGCACATACACACACATATACACGCCACACACACACACACACACACACACACACAGACACACAGACACACACTCATTCAAAGTATCATTAGATACTGGTAGCAGAGACAGGTTAAAAATGCTCCCATCAGTTTAAATCAGCCTCCTCGTTCACCCTGCAGCCCTGGCTATGTTTACTGTGAGTCCTTGTCAACATTTACACAGCACTAAAGCTGATGCAATGCCTTTCCTGCGGCCAGTACTGCTCTTTCCAAGGTTAGAGTCCAAAGTTAATGTTTTTGGCAGACACAAACAATTAGCTTTAGACCTTCTCCAAGCAAAGCACTCCTCCTGGTAGCTCTTCTTTCTCAGATCTGTACACCCCACCCCCTTCATAAATAATCACAGTCTTTCTGCAGGGTTTTCCATTATGCTTGACATGCAGAGAGCAGCTAGTTCAGGGACTGCTCTTTGCATTGGTCTGCTTGTAACAGCACAGACCCTATGCACAGAACTTCTCTCTTTCTACTGTTTGATTTGGATGTCGAACAAATCAAGTGTTGGTTTGATCGTTGCGGCATCATTTGAACAGTAATGCTGTTAGCTGTTTGCCAGGTGGAAATTGCTTGATGGGTAGATAACAGGTGATACAGCCCAATGAGCAGAGAGCAAAACCACATTAAAACCGCATAGGAAGGTGCAGGTGATTGATTCACACGGGCACACACACACACACACACGCACACACACACGCACACACACACGCACAATGATTATTTCCAGATGGTTGTTAGTCCATTACCCCTCTCCTCCCCCTTCATCAATGTATGTTTGATAGCTGGCTCCATATGGATGGCTTTGCCCACATTCAGTAGCTCCATTTGCATGCCGTTGCCCACATTCAGTAGAGTCTGGATACATGTCCTCAGAGGCTTGTCTATCATTACTTATACTAGGCATGTGATGTTTTCGGTCCTGTTTGTTTTTTTATGGATTATAACAAAACTTGGTTTAGGGGTGTGTCTAAATCTAATTAATTTTGAACTAAAATGTCAACATACAGGATACCTAGGTAAACCCACAAATCATTTCTATTCTTCTGTTGACATTGGAAGATGGGACATTTAGCTTTGGTGAATGTCATTTTGTGAAGGTCACCTGGGCACACTGTGTGAGCTACCCTGCAATGACAGAAGAGGGCATCAGAAATACCAAAGTGCATGGCTACTTTGATGTCAGCCACTGAAAGATCTGGCATATCAGTATACTGGTAAACCTACTCCAAACGAGCCAATATAGCTGCTTGGCAGTGACACTTTCTTAGTGTTATTTCTCTGTATCATTGGTGCTGCATTGAATACAAGGCTACCAAACAGTATGCAAAACAGCAGTAGTCACTGTTTACAGTGACTTTCATATTTTCATGTTTGAAGAATAAAAAGATCACAAAAAAGTTGCGTTTTGTGTGTAGCATCCTGCAAATATTACACAGTACAGTTGGGCTAATGAAGAGATAGCACTGTACAGTTTGACTGTGCAGGCCCATCTGGGTGTGCCCTACTTAGGCAGGAGATGGCTTGGGGCTTGTTGTCTTAACTGGCAGATGCTAATCTTAGGTGAGGACTGGAGGAGTTGTCAGTGGCTGTATGGCTGCTTGTACGCAGTGTGGGCAGAGATGAAGCGTGTGCTGCTGTATGCCTGTAAGCTGATGTGCTGGGTGCTGGGTACACATCACTGCTCATTTACCACTTACTCCTCAAACACACTTTAATGAGCAAATATATATATATATGGTACATACACATGCAATGTTCATTGTGTATATACACACACACACACACATACACATACACAATGAACATTGCATATGTATGCACTGTACAATCACACACTCCTACAAAATTATGGCTACACAAGTAAGGTATCAAGGCCATAAGAATGAATGAGTCTCTCCACACCACAGTGAAATGCAACTTTAGACATGTTCGCTATGTAGATGATTCCGTCATTTCACTCTCTCTCTCTCTCTCTGTCTTTCTTTATCTCCTATCATTTTCTGTTTATCTCTGAATGGGCATCTGTTTGTTGCTGCTAAGTGGAGATAACAGCCTGTCCCAACAGTGCATCTGAAAGTCATCGATAAAACAGATTACTGAAATAAAATTAGAGCTCAAGGGATGTCTAGTGGTAGTCTAATTCTATATAATTCATTACCTCAGAATAGTATATCAGGGATTTTTTTAAATTACCATTTTTTAAATGTCATGAATTACCATTTTTTGGTGCCCATCCAGCTTAGAACAGGCACAGTGAATTACTGGAAACCTCTCTGCTCATCGACCCACTCTGTCGAGGTCAGAGGAAAGACTTATCACGGATCAGATGGATTTAATGGACGTGTGTTTTGTGTGGACAAGTCATCTCTCATCTCACTGAGGAGCCTTACCCCAAAGCCCTCTGAGGAGGTGAGGACTGACGAATCTGCCTCTGTCGCAGAATGATAAAAACCCTGATGGACTGGTCGACGGAGCCCTGGCCCGGCCTGGGCAGAGTTGCCCATTAAAGATTACACAGAACTCAGTTGAGCAGACCTCCCAAGGGCACTTGACTCAAACCAACTGAAAATACTTCCATTCAAAAAGGCTAAAAATAAACTTGTGTGAGTGGTGATATTTCCACCTGAGAGTGACATTTTTAGGGTCCGCATCAGTGTGTGTGTGTGTGTGTGTGTGTGTGTGTGTGTTTCTGGCGTGGTGGTAGTAGTTGTGGGGGTGGGAGAGGGTTGGTTACAGTTTTTGGTATATGCAGACAATTATGTGTCTCACTGGTGTGCTGAAATGTCCTCAAGAATCCTTCCTGTTCTATGAGCGTTTTGTCACTGCTCTCATTGTCAATTGTCATTGTTGTTGTTGGTGGTGGTGTCTTTCTGACAACATGACACCTCATTTACACAGCAATCAGAACGGCTGCGGCCCGTAGCTATCGCTGTGTGTGGTCTCGGTCTCCTGAGTGAACCGACTGCCCAAGCTCTCATTTAAAGTCTTTAGAGACCATGCCAACTATTTACAAATAGAATTCACCTCTATAGGCACGGTGTTGTGCTGTATGAGCCTGTGTGTAGTGTGTATGGTCTAATCTGTTAGCATGCGTTCTAAATGAAAACGGACCAAAACCGCATCCGCACCGCATAGACACTGATCGCACTGATTGTGGTGTACATGATTCACGAGAAAGATGAATTACATAACTGTCTTTATCAGGATTCTGAAACTCTGATCAGTATTATTAGTATATTTATATTAGTATATCAGTATATTTGTGTGCGTTTCCTTTCACATTTCCAAGCTACATTTTCTGTGTCAATGCTTTTGTACCAGCTCCTACTTTGAAGCCTACAAGACATAACCATATCATATCATCACACTCCTCTCCCATCAGATTTCCCATAAACCCATAGCTTTGTGATCTCTGAGGAAGCGAGCTCTGTCACTCACCCATTTATCTTTTCCTGTGGTCGTCCTTTGCCTCCAGTCTCCAAAGCACTTATGGCAGTGTTTATGCTCATATGGTACATGATGAGACCAGAAGCAGTGTGTGTGTGGGGGGTGTGTGTTTGAGAGAGAGGGAGATGAGATAGAGAGGGTGCATTTGTGAAAGAGTGATTCAGAATGAGAGAGGAGGAAGTGTGTGTGTGTGTGTGTGTGTGTGTGTAAGAAAGAGTTAGTAAGAATTAGAGAGACAGAGGAGACAGAGTGTGAGTGAAAGAGTGAGTGAAATTGAAAAACAAGCAAAAGAGAGTGTATGGATGTGTGTAAGAGTGAGTTAGAATGAGAGAGAAGAAGTGTGTGTGTGTGTGTGTGTAAATGTATATAGGTACATTCTGCAGTTTCACCCACACCGCACCAAGCATTAGTCTTTTCATCTGCAGGCCCACCATTTGTTTGTGGATTCATGTCTCCTCCTGTTCACACTCCCTGAAGTCTTAGATAGATAGATAGATAGATAGATAGATAGATAGATAGATAGATAGATAGATAGATAGATAGATAGATAGATAGATAGATAGATAGATAGATAGATAGATGGATGAATAGAGAGCCATTTAAAAGAGAGGAGAGAGATCTGATTGTGTAAAATCTGAGACATTCCTGACTGTTGTGGTCCCTCTGCTGAGGCAAAACCTTCTCCTGACACCCTCTGTTGCACCTGTCTCTGTATCTAAGGCCCTTTGGCCCTTGAGGGAGGGGGTTAGCATGAAAGAGGCCTGACACCACACCATTCTCCTATTCAGCCTCTGCTATTTCATTCATGCAGAATATAAGATGGAGGATGGAGTCAGAGAGGGATGCAGTGCCCTCTGTGTGGATTAGTCATGCTTAGTCACATTGTCACACTCTTTACACAGAGATATTAGTGCTGTCAGTCAATTAAAAAAAAAATCTGATTAATCACAAAAGAAAATTTAAGTTAATCGCGATTAATTACTAATTACAATTAATCACACATTTAAACTTCCAGAATTTTCCTTTATTTTTTTTATGAAGAAAGGACGTCTCACATGCACCTGCCTAGGACAGGCAGGCTTCAGCAAAGTTTGCTTCACACCCAGTGTGAAAGAGTGTAGCTGCCACAGGTTGTCTATGACACAGGTGCCCAAGTATGACCAGCCACGTGATTTTGGAACCCCCATAGCAAGCAAACTTCTCATAACTGCATTAGTAGTTGTGGCTACTCCATTTAGAGTTCTTTCAGCTGTCAAATTCAGTTTCTTTAAATGATGCTAGCATACAGTAGCTTGTAGGTGTGTATTGGGTTGTTATTGTGTTGCAGGATTAATTGGCCCTCATGTGCTGTCCATAGGGTATTGAAAATTGAAAATTTTATGATTCTCCTTTCCCCAAAGTCCACTGAAATCTGTACAAATCTCCCCTTTTAACACCTTTAAATCCCCCTTTAATCAACCATGCTCGATTGACGACATTAAGAACAGTTCTCTGTACCTCACAAATGAGATTTGCCTGTCTATATCTAATTACTGCAAAAGGTGACATTGGTAGCAAAATGGGAGCAAAGTTTGAAGAACACATCCATCATTTCAGACAAAATCATTAATTATATGTCTAACAAGGACTTCATGTCTTGTTTCTTTGCAATATTTTCTTTTCACATTGATACACACACACACACATATACATATATATAAATATATATATGTGTGTGTGTGTGTATACTGTATATGGCATCTTTTACAAATCCTAGCCCCATGTTCCCTATGAGGAGACAAGCCCATTTCAGGCTAATTCTTTCCCTGATAGAGAAGGGATGCTTCAGCTGGGGCTGACATGTCTTGTAATGAGCCATGCGGAGGTAGAAGGGCACTCATATCGCACCGGCTTCATTAACACCGAGGCGAGGCACACCACCCGAGGACATCAGGAGAGAAGAGGGGAGGAGAGGAGAGAACACTGCCTTCCCATCCGCTCTGTTAGGTGACAGCTGGTGGAACTGGTGCTGGGGGAGATGGTGGGCAGGTGAGGGAGGTGAAGGATTGTGGGTAGGAGGGGTGTTTGTGTGTGTGTGTGTGTGTGTGTGTGAGTGAATGTGTGCAGGTGTGTGTGTGTGTGTGTGTGTGTGGTTGTGAGCTACATGTGGTAGCGGAAGCCCTGCTGAGTCGTTTTAGCGCCGGCGAGTCATCCATGTGTGATGATACGTCATTTCTTCTCTTCGCCACATGTCCTTTTCAGAGGGCTCTCACTTCCCCCCGCGCTGATGTTTCCTTGGTCAAGGAGATCAGCTCATCGTTAGGAGAGGGCATGAGTGTGTGTGTGTGAGTGTGAGTGGGGGCGTCGGAATCTGAGTGTGCATGATGTCTATGTGTACATGTGTCTGATTGTTATGTCTGTGTGTCTATGTGTGTGTGTGTGTGTGTGTGAGAGAGAGAGAGAGAGAGAGAGAGGGGAAGGGGAAAGGGGAGAGGGGAAGGGGAAACGTGGGATTCTTTGGCTTTTGTCATCCATAGCTGCACCTGTCAGGGAAGGTGTTAATGGCTTCTAGTGAGAGCCAGAAAACTGCCGTGTGAAGCAGAGATTTCACAGACGCTCACATTGTCATTATCCTCCTCCTCTCTCTCTCTCTCTCTCTCTCCCTCTCACTCTCTCTGTCTCTCTCTCACTCTCTCTTACACACACACTGACAAATAGTGCTCAAGTGTCTGACAGTGACTAAATGCTTGCCTGAGGATAACGTTAGAAAAAAATTAAATGTATTTGCTGTAGACAAATATGAAGTAAGGTAGCTTTGAGGCTCTGTTATTAGATTGGATTTGAAGTCTCCACCATTCTCCTCCGAGTCAAAAGGCAATTGGAGTATTTGACAGCTTAAGCAAAGGTAGATGCAATATTCTCTCCACAATCAAGCATTGTTCTGGATGGAAGAATGTGAACTGAAAAGTCAGGAAGAAAGATCACATCCACCAGCCAGGGCGTTTGAAATAGCTGCAGTCCTGATGCTTTGCCAGGCTAAAACAGAATGAGAATGCCTTCAAAGGAACCTCCAAAGACAAATTTGGTGGTAGTTTGCCATTGCTCATGGCAACTGTGAACAAATATTCTGTCATCTGGTGGGTGAAGAAACACAGAGCAGGTAGAGCAGGTTAGGTCCTCTGCACTGAGGCAGTATTTGTCACTTTCGAGCCATTATGGTTTCCACTTACATGTGACAGAGTGTTTTTTAATGTTCACCATCAACAGAAGGTGAACAGGCACACGTGTGTGTGTACACACACGCACGGGCACATGTGCATGTAACATAATGTGTGTACATGTCTGTAGCTGTGTGCAAATTTATCTTTCGAAAACCCAAATTAATTTCCACCTCTTTTCCATATTTCAGCAGTGCAATCCATTTGTGGCAACAGGGTAGGTAAAGTCTGTGGTTCTGAGGAGGCTTAGGGGTTCACAGCTACAGCAGAGTGGACACCTTTTTACATGTTTTCAAAGTCTGACTTCATTCTTTTTTCTTTTTTTTGTTTTGTTATTTGCTTGTTTTGGTCATATTTTCAGTTCAAACCAATTAAAACGGTTGTTCTTTTCACTTTTTGTTCTTTTCACTTTTTTTCACTGTTTTTTCACTGTCTTTTTAGATTTTTGGTCATGCACCACTGTTGGATTTTCTCTGTTCAATTTCCATGGAAAAGAAATTATGTTAGGACCACGTCTTTCACTGGTAAACCTCCAGTATTCTTCTGTCATTTCACCTGCATTCACACTGCTTGAGAACCCCCAAATGCCCAGTGGATACAATATGGAATAGCAATCCTTTATAACAGTCGCTGCGGTTTGCCAGAGGTCTTTTTTTGGGGTCAGCCTGTACACATATGGTATCTCTAGAGTACGCTTGGAAGTTGCTGTATAGCCATATTCTCTGTTTCTATAGTTTTGTATTGTACTGTAAATGGCCAGGGGACCAGGCTATGAGTGATGCAGAGCGCTAAATGTATCACCACATTGTATAATGATGTCAAATGACAGCTTTCTCATGCTAACTGCAGTTACTGTTGCAAGCCACATTAGCTGGTTTCTGAGTTTTTGGTGCCTTTTACACAATGAAGTCTATTTCATGTGTCAGTTTAAAGCCACACAATGCATTGTTTGACTGGAAAATGATGGTTTCCAACTCATTTAGATGATTTACATGAGGACTTGCACTATTGTTGTTTTGACCAGGAAGGATTTTTTTTAACAACTTTGTAACCTTCTAAAGAGATGGCAAATATATACTGGTTCTCTTGAATTAGGAGAGGTTGTGCATGGTCACATAGCTGTCATGAGCGTTAAACATGGTTGTTGCCTCCTGCAGATGTAAGTCTTATTAATAGACATACTTATACATAACTACAACAATGAACAGATTTGAACCATACCTGTGATGTCATAGTTTGGAAATAAACCATAGTTTGTCTTTGGTTCATTATAGAGGGCACCAATTAACCAAAATAGACCATTTCAATCACCAGCCCAAATATAATGTTTTAACTGGGCTTTCCAAAATTGCATTTGAGATCATTTTTGATAAATCACTGCTGAGCACGTTCTACACATTCTGTTTTAACATCACAAAACAAGGTAGAATATTCCATTCAACCATTCTATGGTTATGATCAAGTAGGATCACGACAGTTTCAGTCAACTTTTGACTAAATGAGTACCATCTTGTGTTGAATTCCGATGCCAAGAGCATAAATATGACTTCTTCATGTTGCCTTAAATGTCTTGCCTAACCAGCCCTATGGAGTCCCGTCAGAATTGAGACACCTCCCTCAACCTGTTGTAATCTTCAGTGTAGTTCAGTATTTTCTTAATAATATTTGAAATCCACAATATATTATCCTGCTTGTAGTGCATCTACTTGCCAAAATGGGAAAATTTGACACAACATTTATTTTAAAATTAATTTGTTAGCCTACTGTTTCATAGCAAGTCAAATCCAATCCGGAGCTGGATGCATCTGTGTCAACCTCTTTTCATACCGTTGCACCAAAGGTCTCAGGGCCTCGACTGATGGATGGGGGGGGGACAGTTTGCTGTGAGTTGCCCTGCTAGCTGATAAATGATCCGTCCTCTCTCTCTCTCTCTCTCTCTTTCTCCCTTTCTTCCTAGGGGAGATTGGAAATAAAAGAATTAGAAAAGGAGGCTACAGGACAAGGAATGAAAGAGAGAGAGAAGCATAAAAAGGAAGATAGACAGAGTGAGAGAGAGATTGCAGCATGAGTAGGCTATATATAGCTGCCAATGTAATGTGACGCTCTGTGTGACCGGGACAGAAAGAGAAAGGGAGGTGCAGGTGAACAGAGAGAGACTTGACCTCCGCTTTTGTAGATGGGCACCAGGAGGACAGGAGGAAGTGATTTTTCTAAAGGAGGAGGTGCTGGTTAGCTGCACTTCTCAGACTTTATGCTTTGAGAGACCTCAACTCCACTCATCTTCAGCTCTCACACATCCAGTGTTTGTAGAGTATTGTCAACACATTGTAGTAAAAAAGTGATTTTAAGTGAAGCAACTGGTATTACTGTTTATTTTCTTGCTCTGTTACTGTAAAAGATATTTAGACGCCATTAGGATACACAGTGGGCAGCATTCTAAGAAGGCAAGATTAGGATACATTGTGTCCCATGTACTGTAAGGGCCTGATAAGGACCTGTAATATCAGAATATCATCTCTCTTCCTAGACATTTCTTTCACTTTCTCCCTTCTTTTCCGACACTGTGGAACAGACTTTCACTCCAATATATCCTCGGTCCAAGATTTGCCTACTGTAGTTAAAATACTGCAAAATGCAAACAGGAACTGTGGTCTTGTTCTAATCTCCACAAATGTGTTCATATCTTCCAAATGAAAAAAAGCAAGTTCAATCTTGCAAAGTGAAACAAATTATTCAAGCGGGTCATGACAAGCCAAAATGGCCAAAGAAAACAAAGATTCTAGAGCAGAGCGGAGCGCTCTAGAATCTTTGAAAGAAAACAGGGTGTGCCCATTTCCTTCGATGCCCAGTCATTGATCTCTGTGAATCAGAGTCTGTCAGTATAGACACAGTGTGAGAGTTTGGTGACCAACACTACAAGTGCTCCCACAAACTAATGCCCCTTTGATTGCCTTCTTCCATGATGTCAGCTGTGGAAAAGTCAATGAAGGCAGATAGCTGAGTGAGTGAACAAGCGAGTGAATTACCATGTAAATGTGTGTGTGTCTGTGTGTGTCTGTGTCTGTGTGTGTGTGTGTGTGTGTGTCTGTGTGTGTGTGTGTGTGTGTGTACGTAAGCCATAACGGATTGTGTTTGGATAAAAAGGGCGTTGTGTGTCTTGGCTGCAGCCCCATCATCATTCACTCTGAACTATTCTTTCGTCTCGTCTGGGTGGTTCTAATGAACTCTGCCAGGATGCAGCGACCAGGCCATCTGCGCCGGGGAGCCAGACATAAGCCAACCAAAACCTGTGTGGTCTGAGGCTGTGAGGGCACTATTCCCCTCACTATAACTCATAAGTCCTCTAAGCTACAATTCCAAAACCTTTTAATGGATATTACCACCACCCCTCCCCCCTTCATAGTGGCAGTTAGATGATTGTGTGTTGCACAGCAGTGCATGTGCCTTCTTCTGCAGGGAGGAGCATCTCCTGGCAGAGGGGATGAGGTCAGGGGAAGTTAATCATGATTGCAGTGGTATTTTGTCTTCTATGTCTATTTTCTGGTGTCCACAACATAGATGAAGGGGGGCTGTGGTCTCTTGAGTGCCATCAGGAAAGTACAGGGTGCTCTGGCTGTTATTGTTTACTACAGGCCTATAGGCTACCAGAGAAAGACCTAAACCAAGAAACCTCACCAGACACTTACTAAGCACACACTACCGGCATGGAACTGATCAGCACACTGCCACTAATTGAGGCAATATGTTCAACACGGACTGGAAGCCCACGGCGTGCTGGGGCTTTAATCTTCCCCATGTATATTTTCAGGTGTGCTGGTTGCTTCTGTGTTCCTAACACTCCTGAGACATCACCTGCATTTCTTCTCATGTTGTGCTATGAGCTGGAGAAGTCCGTTAAAGCTCGTAGGGTGACAGATGGCGGCCCAGGCTGGAATGAGTTTTCTTTGACATTATTTGATATTCTTTGACCTTGTCTGCTGATATTATGAAATGAGAGAGATGAAAATTCCATATGCTTTTTCATCTCCACAAATTAGGTATTATTTATTAATGTGTTTGTTATGATTCAGTGTCATTGAATGGGTTTATTTACAATTTACCAAGACTTTCCCCAGGCACCCAAATATCTTATGTCACATGACATGTCATTGTTGATGTTTTTCTCTAAGTCTGTCAGCTTAGTTTTGTGGCACTCCATATATGACATTAATTATTGACTTGCTCCTACCTTTCCTGGCCTCACTATTATTCTTTTGACACAGGTGTTGGCAGGTGAGAGGCAATGGATGGTCCGTTGCCAGTATTAGCTCTGGGTCTCTTTTCCCCTTTGCCATCTATCAAGCATTTTTCAGCATTGTGTTATCTGGGCCTGGCATGCTACCTGAGGGCTTGACACCTGTACTTGTGAGGTGAAAATCGATAAAAGTCATTTGAAGAGAGCCACTCGGCCAGACCTCCAGCCCTTCTCCCTAAGCTGATTGATCTTCTGATGCCAAATGACCTCTCATGTAGGTAAAACACCGGGTTGGCCTTGTGAATGCTCTTCTTGTGGGATGGAAAAAGGGATGACCTTTGACCTTTGGTTGAGATGGGACTTGATCGAAGGTGTTGAGCAGTACTGCACAACAGCCTTCGGTGAGACTATTTCTTCAGATCCTTTCCCCCAAAGTTTCTGTCACTCACAGAGAAACAGAGAGATATGGTGTGTTGGAGAAAGGAATCAAGTAATTAATTTTCATATCTAATATGTCACATGGCCAGACCAGAGGGTCTTTCTTATGAAAAGTGTTTAAATTTTGAGAGATGAAATTTAAAACTATCTATTTAGTAACAATAATTCATTTATCAAATCAGCAACTTCTGATCTCAGTGTCACATTGTAAGCATTTTGTATTCAGATCCTTATGCTGTGAGTTTTGTTCATTATACTACCCCTGTGTCCTATATGTTGAGCCTGTATGATTTTAAAGGAAACGTCCAGAACATTTCTAATGCTAACTGAATGGGGCACATAACTTGCTTTCAGTTTCATTTCCCTCTGCTCCATTCAGTGAGCTGGCGGTTCACTATGTTGTCTATGTTGTACCATATTGTCTCATTCTTTTTCCTCCGGACAGTTCTTGATGACCTCGAACAACAGGGTAGGGGCTTGAATTACCTTGTATTTAGGCATGGTATCGAAATACGCCCTCTTTACTTACCATAATTGGTAAGTATAATGTACATCACAGCTAAGTTTTGTTCTAGTTCTCCCCCGTTTTTAGTCACAGTTTGTAAGTTCAAAATTGACATATGAAGGAGAGCACAACCATGACACAATCCGTAACAAAACCTCTTCTAATTCAACAAAGCCAAGATAAAAATGGTCTTCCATTCTCTGACCCCTTTTTATGCATTTACACAATAGATATGTGGTCAAATGCACTCCACACCACGTCAGCAAAGTGGTTTAGGCGATCGAGTCACAATGCATCTTCATGGTTGTTTACACTTGTGTTTAGCGCAGTCCACATGTAATCAGATCACCCAGGATGCATTTCAAAAAGAAGCATAAACATGCCCATTCATTTACTCATCACAGAGTGGTCCAGTGGTCCTCCAACAATAACACACAGGAGAAGCATCCCGCTAAGACCAAAGCGCTGTCTCTCTGGGGGGTGAGACCAATGCTGTAGTCTAGTTCGCTGTGGTTGGTATACTGTGATGATGCCCTGAAGTGCCTGTGACAGGCATCGTGTATAGGCACAACATAAATTCAAATTCAATAGACCCACAGTATAGGCATAGCGAGGGTATTTTGGGGCTTGGCCCATCTGATGTTTTTTCTTGGCCCACTCATTTTGTGATTTTGTGGGACCTCAAAAACTAGACCTCTGAGAGGATGGAGGGGTTCTGGTGCCTGGTGCCCTCTGCTGACCTTCAGAAGGCCTCACAGGAGAGGAGGATCTGTGATGACTCTTTAGCTATGCAAAAGGAACAAACATTGCCAGAACTCCATTTTCACTGTCTACATGCAGAAACTAAAACCAGTGTTTTCATTAAAAAAAATGGTTGTTTTCAGTGAGTTTACATGTGGACAATAGACCAAAACGCAAACAAAGATATCTTTTTTTATGGTAACACTTCACTTGATGGATGAGTACATAACACATTCATAACAGCTGTCATAAATTTCTCACAAAGCATTTATGACTGATGACAACATTTATACCCAACCTTTCATAAAAACTAAACATAAAGACAGAATGGCAATAACAAAGAAAAGTCCAGCAGTCTCAAAGCAGCATCGCAAAGCAGCAAGCAAAGCAGTATTAAATAATTACTGGACATACTGTTAAATTAACCATATGATTCCCAGCAGCCTTTGTAAATATTTCATGAAAATCTTATGAAGTCAACTTCAAATGTTACTTTACTATAAAAGTGGTGAATTAAGCAATAAGCCCTGAGAGTCCATTCTGTACCATGAATATAGCACAGCTGAGTGGTGTTGTTAGCCATGAGGCGAGCGGAGTGAAGCCGAGTGCCTTTAAACCCCCACAACTGTGCTATTTTCACGGTATAATACGGACTCAAGGGGCTTATGCTTTTCTAAAATGATCAGCCGTGCTATATCAGGGCCATTTTAAAAGTATTCATAATCACTTATCTGAGCTAACATAGAGCTGACCACTATTTTCTTGTGGACCCTAGAATGGTTTGACACATTTGATTGTGGGCAAGGTAGCAAAAGATTATAGTTACCTGCAAAGTTTACATGATTTTTTATAATGAAACATTTAAGTTATATGCTTGTGTTCTGTCTCTTTGACACTGGACTTGCCCCTTGATTCTGATGATCTGGTACAGGTTTTAAAACAAAAACAGCAATGCTGCTTTGAGACCATTGAACTGTTATTATAATAGGTTATCACCATTCTGTCTTACATGTGTTTGAGAGGTTGGCTTTGAATGTTGAGTCATGTCTGATGAGACAGTCATGAATGTTTTGTGAGCTATTTATGACAGCTTCTATGACTGTGTTATGTACTCACCCGTCAAGTTAAGAGTTATTGTGTTTACAGATACCTGGCTATGTGTGGATAGGACCTTTGTCTTGAATTAGTTCCTCCAAAATGTGTCCATCTGTAGATCTTGACCTCATGGCAGACAGGCCAAGAGTGAGTGAGATAGAGGGTGAGAGATCAGGGGTGCTGCTAGAAATGTTGGGTCCTATGACAGAAAATAATTTTGGGCCCCCCAACATTCATTAAATAAAATAAAAAAAAATGTTCACTGGGACCCTCTGTCACATCAGGCCCTTACAATTATTCTAACCCCACCCTCACCCCCCTGGCAGCGTCCTGTGAAAGATTTTGTGTTAACTAGCATACAAACGTTACTTCATGGTTGCATTGTACCCTTCACATAAGGTTCCCACTTCCACATTTTTTGGTATTCCTATTATGGAACCATGTAGAAATGCTCTGGGAATGTTGTGTTGAGGTCGCACCACTGAGGTGTTGTGTCCGGCCCCAAAAAAAACATTGCTTTAATGTGTAGGGACCATTTATCTGCATTTGTGCTCTATGCACTTAGACAACTGTATACAACATGTGCACACCTCATGAAGCACACAATTTTTTTCCACTGACCAAAACATTCAACCAAACTAACATTGTATTTTCATAGAAAAAACATTCCTAACAGCCCTTCAGAGAATCACAACTACTTTGACAGAATGTTCCTTTGCACTTCAGAAAACTTTCCTGGAACGTTCCAAAAATTGTTAGCTGGGGTTTTATTGGCTCATAGAAATTGATATTTCCTTTCATGTGTTTTGTTTGTTTGTTTGTTTGTTCTGTTGGTTTTGCAATATATTAAGATAGAACGTGTGGAGGATTCCAAACAGCTCTATTCATTGTCTTTGCTTATTTGCCTCTCCCAAACAAACATACATACACCGTAAATTACATGACTTTAATTGAAATTACAATGATGTTCATTGACAGATTTCATCGACAGAACACAAAAACTTGATTGCATGTTGAATTCCTCAGACTTCAAACAAAGAGGTCATAATGAAACTGTCTACTCCACACTATGTAATGATATGTAGTAGCCATTACACACTGGTGAAACACACACACACACAAAAAAATGGCAATGAGTAGTCTGCACCCACTACTTTGGTGCAACGTTGGTGAAATTTATTTATTTGCACACCTATGTGAAATTATTCAGCTTCATAACATCATGTTTACATTCTCATGTCTGTTCATAAGGCATTTGAATGTTATCTAATAAGCCTTTACAACTTGAAGAAATGTACTCTTACCCAATATATTTATGTGTACTTGGCAGAAAGCCTTATCCAAAGTGACATACAACACTATATAAACAAAAAGTAGGCTACTGAGCTAAAGTTTATGATGCAGTTTTTTGCTGTGTTTGTTTGTTTGTTTATTTGTTATTTGTTTGTTTGTTTGTTTCTTAATTTTCAAGCACAACACAAAGACTAGAACATAATGCTTGCAAATTAACAAATAAACAAATACATAAAAATAAACTAGTAGGTAGATAGATAGATAAATAAATTCTGGTATCTGGAAATTCTGGTATCCTTAAGCTTCCATAACATGGCATACACATGACGTACATATTAAAAATCCTATTATGTGTGCCATTTAGGGTACTAAGTTGTTTGGTCTGGAAGTAGTGTGGAATGTGCAGGAGGCAGGTAATTAATGCAGCAGGTAATTAATGAAGCAATTGACATATTAATTAATTACTAATAACAATCTTACCTCACTGATGTGGTGTCTGTCACAGTGTGTATGTATACACTGCACACAACAGTGTTGGGTTGGCCCCCTGAGCCGTGGATCTGCCCAAGGTTTCTTCCTTGGATAAGGGAGTTTTTCCTTGCCACTGTTGCTCCTGGGTGCTCCTTGTTTATGTGTGGGAGTACTGTAAATTTTCCCAACTCCTTCCCTACTCCTACCCCTACACTATATGCACTTCATGCTTTATGCCTACCTTGGCCTTTTCTGCCCTTCCAGCTAAGGGCCCAGAGAGTGGGAGAGGGAAGGAATCACACAAACAATAGAAACAAAGGGACAAAGATTAACGGTGTAACTATTGCAACCTGTGTATCTGCACAGCACAGTCTAGTTAGGAGCAGCAGGGGAGGTTTCTGAAGTAGTTTGTGACATCACTTTCAGCCCTCCCACAGGGGACATACTGTATCCTCTGTCTGGTGATTGGTCCCTGATTGGTCACCCCAACGTTAGCCAAAGGAAACCTACATTTTTGGAGAGATCCCTGACGCAGTGTTGAGCGAAATGTGATATTGCGCTAATGCTAGCCTGGTTACCTCTTTATGCCATTGGGTGGGGATACGTCTCACATGTAAGCACATCCCATCAGGTTAGCGCGAGGCGCAAAACAGTCAGGAAAAAAGAGAGGAAAAAAGATGGATGTGATAAAGCCTCACTGCTTCCAAGATAAGCACACTGGCTTTGGTTGAATAAGCTAGACTCTTCACAACAACAGGCAATATTGCAAAATAACCACACAGTCTCAGTCTTCTCAATTCCAGAAGATTCAATCAGCTTGCTAATGGGTTGAAAACCCGCATAAACGTTTGTTTATTTACACGTTGGAGCCTTTCCCTTCCCCACGTTACTAAGATGAAACCCTCTCCTGTTCACTCTAAAATAGGCCCTTAGATTTAAGACCCACATATAAACTGAGGGCCTTGTCTCCATAGCAAAGGTGGGCAGGAGAGTTGGACCAACCACTGATTTAATGGTGACATTGATCCGCCCTCAGTAAACTCAACTTTAATAGACTCTCACCGTTAGGTGTTCTTTTACAACTCCAGGTTAAGGGTTTAACTGTTTTATTACAACCCACTCAGTGTTAAATACTTATTTCAGATTTCTTTCCATGGCCCAAGCCCCCAAGAGCCCATGGCCCTGTAGAACACTCATGTCATCAGACTTGTAACAATAAACACTACTAATGTTGATAAACACTTCGCAACTAGTTGTTTTCACCAGGTGAGGCTGAAATATTACACTCATGAACAAGTGGGGACATCATTAGATCAAGACCCTCATAGCCTGGTGGTCCAGACTCTTTCACTTTCACCTCAGACAAAGAGTCTGGATATTCTTGACAGGCATACATTTACTTCATGGTGGGCTTGCATTTTGTTTGAACTTTAAACCTATTGGTTCTACCTTCAATTTCTGTTTGCTGATTGGATGCTAAGAAAATTAGTCAAGGAAACTGAAGCCTTTGGAGAATACCATGACAAAACACCTGAAAAAGCTGTATAACTTGGCTTATTGTATGAGGCAAATGCTTAGAATATTGTATAATCAACTACATTCTTTAATACAGTTTATCAAAAACAAGCTTGAACTTCAAATAAGCAAATATAAGTGCACAAATATACAAATATAAGTGCACATTCTTATAGACTATGCGCAGTGCTAACCCTCAAACTAGCTATCATGGCTATTCTGCAAACCTAATTGACAACAAGTCTGTAGATACTAAATATTCTTTTAAGGAATATAGTTAATAAATATTCCTGTTTACCTAATCGTGAATCTGTCTGGACCAGTTAAAGGCCGACCGATACTTGGCTTGAGTTAAGATCTGAAGGCAGGACCCCTGTTAGCAGTTGCCCTTGCTCCCACAAAACAGCTGCACGACAAAGGACTGCATCTATGACACATCAGAACCAAACACACCAGATTAGGTTACATGGTCAGTATGGAGAAACTAACACATGTTTGCAATAAAGACTGTTTGATGACTAAGTAGGTGGTCAATAGGCTATAAGTGGTGAAAGAACATTTCAAGAGCAGGAGAGAGATGCAAGGACAAATTTCGTTGTTCAGAAAATCATAGTATAATCTGTCCAGAATGACTGGACTGCCTGGACAGAGATTTTATGGTAACCATCCATTAGCATCCACAAAGGGTATTCAAACGTCAAGTGGAGCCCAGTCGGATGCCTACCCACAATGTAATTAGATGAATGCAGAGCAAATATGCAAATGTTTTACATTCAATTTTATTATTTTTCAAATGAAATACAATCTAAACTTTGACCGGAGCATTTTGACTTGTTTACTTAAGTGTATTGATCCCTTTGCCGAAGCCCCAAATACATTTTCCAACCCTCCCTCTGGCAAACATGGAGCATTGGTGGACTGAGATTAAAACTTGTCCTTGAAGTGCATCTTTTCCATTGAACATTGTGTTTTTCCATTTGCAGTCCTCTGATATTTTAATAACTTTCTGAGTGTGTGTGAGTGTGTGTGTGTGTGTGTGTGTGTGTGTGTGTGTGTGTGTGTGTGACAGAGAGAGAGAGAGAGAGAGAGAGAGAGAGAGAGTCTGTATGTGCTTATGTTAAGGAAAGTAAGAGAAATGTTTAACATAAAGTGTTATAACACACACACACACACACACACACACACACACACACATATATATACACACACAAGCAAAGCTCAATGAAACTCTAGCCACTGCGGATACGCAGACCCCTTTCCCGCTTGAATGACACTGATCACTGATCGCTTCCATATGACACTAAAACACAGACACACAGACACACAGACACACACAGGCATAGTTGAGCCACAAAAAAAGATGTGGCTGTTTGTTTCCCTCATATCCATTTGTACTTTTTCTCAGTTTGTGTGTGTTTACATGCATCTTTGTGTATTCTGCCCCGTTGTGTGTATACATGTATTTGTGTGCATGTGTGTGTTCTAACCAATTCAGTGTATATGTTTGCGTGCATGTGTGTGTTCTGCTGGCCACCACTGTGTGTATTTGAATTGGAAGCAGATGGGCACTGTGTGCACTCATTAATTCGACACTCAGGATTTGTCAATTAGTTGCCGTAATTGAAGTTTAAAGACGCAAATGAGTCATGAATGTCTCTTTGCTCTGAAACAGCTGAAGTGGCTCCGTACTGCTAAACCGCTGTGTCGGTTACTCAGCGACAAGGACAACTCCCATGACTACCGAACGTCAGTAGACTGTCAGTGAGTAGTGATGTCCTTTTGCCTGTGTTTTTGTCTAAGAAGGTTCAGGAAAAACTGCAAAGTTGTCAATGTTTCCTTTTTCACAGAGTTAGCAGGGAAAACGAGGTAACGTTGACGTTTTGTTCAAAGACATATCATTCTTTTTGTGAAGAGTATCTGAGCTGATGTAGATTAGTCAGTGGATCTTTGCCAGATCTTTTGATTCAACCACAGTCTTTCAAGCCTCAGATTTAGTTAAAAACTCATATTGTTTCCATTCACACACTGTCCAATCTGTCATTCACAGACACACGTGTGACCTTGGCCACAGTAGTGAAATTAGATATTGTGAGAGTTGAATGCTTTATCTCTGCTTATAAATCTCCTCTCAGGGCTCTCATCTTTTCTTGCTTTTATTTTTCACCCTGAGTCGCTTTACACAAAACTCTACTCACCACATCACACTGTACACTTCAAGTCATTTCACCAACATTTGTCAGGCTTTATTTTGCATTCTAAACATGTCTGAAGTGTCTACTGTCGCTGCTGAGTCGGGTTGTAATTTCATTTTTTTTATTAATAAATTATAAAGTCTAATTATATTATATAGACTAATATATAAAGACTGAAGTCTGCAAAAAGCATGATAAATGCCTCGGTGATAATTAAATGAATGTGAAAGAGGAAGAATGTGAGATGTTCACAGAGTTCACCTATGGGTTTTTGCAATTGTTTTAAAGCCCAGTGCATTCTGAGACCTATATACAATTGTTAGGCAGGAAGGGCAGGAACAGTAAGGTTACCCTGTTCCATGGTAACTGGAAGATTATCAAGAGGTCCTCTGCCGATTCTTAAGGCTTCTCTTTTTATATGAGGTGTCTGTGAGATGAAACAGCTGCCCAGATATCTAATCACATTTTTGGAGTTGACTTCATCTCACCCACCATGGTGGGATGTCACTCTTAAATTTAAGTAAAAAGGCCTTTTAGTACGCAAGCAGTTCAAATTACAATTAATGTAAGATGTAAGGAAGTTTGGAAGTAAGTTTGGTCTATAAATGTACTCTGCGGTGTAATGTAGTCTGTGATTATAGCTATGGATCAGCTGATAGAAGCGATAACCTCCAATAGTTCAGAGTATTTTGTCCCGGGTGGCCCTGCTGATAACTAACTTCCAATCATTCCAGACTTGGTGTGTAGGTGTGGCCTGCGTAATCTTGTTCTAAATGTAACAGACTGAAAAAGTCTGAAAAGTCAGTAGGTCTGTTCCCAGCTTTGACTGGCATGAATAAACCAAAAATAAAATGATGATTCCTGCCACTGACATCTTCAAGGGCTCAGGCCTTAGGAGTATGGACGACACCTCTGATTCAGCCAGTATGGTATCGTATGTTATGTAATCTAGAGATTACCAAACACTCAGAGCATATGTCGGCGATAGTCAAAAAAGCATAGTGGTATTCTGAGGTGTAAATGGAAATTTTCTGATCAGTTTTATTATGTTTAAATCTGTTAAATGGACCAGACAGCATTGGTTCACAGCATTCAAACAGCAAATTAATTCACAGTCCATTTACTTTTACTACTCTTTAAATGACCAATGGGGCTGAAATGCTTTTCACTGAGGCTCAAGAAATGTTCCTGACAGCTACGGGCTCTAGTTGTAGATATTCTCACTTGATCCATACAGGAGCAGAGACTGATGTATTGATCAGTGTATTGATCAGCGCTACCCACCTGAAAGTTACGGTAAGGTAAGGTGAATGGTATTTATCAGACACTTTTATTCCACAGGAACAGGGACACAGAATATTCAGGTACCAAACTCTGACTAAGTGTTTCTGGGTATCCAGTGTTTCTGTGTTCTGGGTACCCATGTTCTTGCTTTTTCTTTTTTTTCTTACTTTTTCTGAGAAACATTCAAAATGGGCCCTATAAACCCAAACACTTGAGGGACACAGGTTCAAATGTTGAATTAACTGTTAATATGTAAAATATGCACATTTTTGTATTCCATTAACATCCTGTTGGATGCTGAGCATGTGTGTATGGGGTGGTGGTAGCGTAGTGGTTAAGGAACCTGGCTAGCGTGTAAGTAGCCTGCAAAGTTGTGGGTTCGAATCCCGGCTGCCACCGTTGTGCCCTTGAGCAAGGCACTTAACCCTAAGTTGCTCTAGGGGAGACTGGCCCTGAACAATTGATAGTTGATGAGTTGTAAGTCGCTTTGGATAAAAGCGTCTGCTAAATGCATAAATGTAAATGTGTGTGTGTGTCTTTTTGCTTTTTTTCTGTAATGACCCCGAATCTAAACTTTGGATAATGGTTTGCGCATGGATGTTCAACTTTTTCTCCTGCTAATTACAGAGATGCTGCAAAAGCAAGTTGTGTTGTTTTTGTAAGGGAAAATGTATTGTCCGCTGGTCATTGGAGGAAAATAAGTCCCGGAAGGACGAACAGGACCCAGATGAGAATGCGGAGGGGACTTGTTTCGTCCTGAAGAGACCTATCTTTCTATAATGACTGGAAGATCACATTATCCCGCTTATTATACTTGCTAAAATGTTGACAGAAAACTTCACATAAACGTCTTTTAAATTTAATTTGTTACAGTTTGTTGCTTCTGCTGATAAACAAAAAGTTTTCAACCCTGAACTTGAAACACTCTGTAGAACACAACTGATCGATCAACTGCCTCTGGCCATACTTCAGTGAAGTTCCATTACGATAAGTGAATGATCTCTACTGTCCGAATGATCTGAAGATATGAATCTTAAGCAAAAAATCTGTTGCCAGGTTTGACAACAGTCATTATACTATCGCAGTGGTCATCATACAGAAATAACTGACCTCCGAACACTAGGAAGGCTCATTCAAAGCAAACAGAACATCTCGCAGCACTCTGGAGAGTCATGTAATAATTTATTTTAATTAATGTGACTACAGTTGTGTTTGTGTATGTACTGTATGAGTCTAGGAGAAAGATGCTTTACTGTTTTGTGTGGAAAATAATTCATGTGGAATAGCTGGAAATTAATGTAGTATTAATGTCAACTGTGGATAAATATAAATGAAAATATCAGCACACAATGACTCATGCTGTGAATGATGAATGGTGGGGATCTGCTGAGCCAGTGGACAAATAATATTATATTCTTCAAAGGCGTTCATCAGATTTAGCCCAACCCAATGAGGATATACTGATACAGATACATTTCATGCATTCATTAAGCTGTTTAGTAAGCTCCTAATAATAAGATGAGGAACTCCCGACCTCCCATTGGAAGAATAAGTAAACAGACGCCAGCAGGGCTGGTGTACATAAAAGTTTGCTTATGCAACAGAGTGATGTGCCATAACTGGGTAATAGCATGGTCTAAATCCCAATGCGATCCCTAACCACACCGGCCAACACTCCAGTTTTTTCCTGGTTTCTTCCGTATTTCAGACACATTGCCCGTTTTGTAATTTTTGCCTGATTAATTTTAACATTTATATTAATTAGTAATTTTGCCAAATTAATATGTTTCCCATCATTCCCTGCCCTTTGCAAAAAAAATAAAAAAATCTCCTGGATTCTGTTTCTCACTAGTTGGCAGGTGTGTCCCCAACACTACTGAATCCTCAAAGACGTAAGCTACGAACAGACCTCCAGATCATTTTCCCTTGTAAGTAATCAACAGTAGTCACAGTGTTCAGTCACGGCATGGGTTGTTATCTGTGTTTAGGTGGCAGATTTGAAACGTGATTATTTCCATTTTTGATGTAATTATGATTGAATCAAACATGTTTGATATTATCTCGACCGGGCCGCTCAGGAGCCAATCATGACCTTCACAAGCCAACAACATTATTGGTAGGTTCGTACTGATAACTAACTCCCAATCATTCCAGACTTGGTGTGTAGGTGTGGCCTGCGTAATCTTGTTCTAAATGTAACAGACTGAAAAAGTCTGAAAAGTCAGTAGGTCTGTTCCCAGCTTTGACTGGCATGAATAAACCAAAAATAAAATGATGTTGATTCCTGCCAATGACATCTTCAAGGGCTCAGGCCTTAGGAGTATGGACGACACCTCTGATTCAGCCAGTATGGTATCGTATGTTATGTAATCTAGAGATTACCAAACACTCAAAGCATATGTCAGCTATAGTCAAAAAAGCATAGTGGTATTCTGAGGTGTAAATGGAAATTTTCTGAATGAGCTTTATTATGTTTGAATCTGTTAAATGGACCAGACAGCATTGGTTCACAGCATTCAAACAGCAAATTAATTCACAGTCCATTTACTTTTACTACTCTTTAAATGACCAATGGGGCTGAAATGCTTTTCACTGAGGCTCAAGAAACGTTCCTGACAGCTACGGGCTCTAGTTGTAGATATTCTCACTCTATCCACACAGAAGCAAAAACTGATCAGTGTATTGATCAGCGCTACCCACCTGAAAGTTACGGTAGGGTAAGGTGAGTGGTATTTATCAGACACTTTTATTCCATAGCAACAGGGATACAGAATATTCAGGTACCAAACTCTGACTGAGTGTTTCTGGGTATCCAGTGTTGCTGTGTACTGGGTACCCATGTTCTTGCTGTCTAACTATTCTGAAAAACATTGAAAATAGGCCCGATAAACCCAAACACTTGAATCCACTGTCTATTTCATTTGAGAAAATTGTCTAATTCCATTCACATCCTATTGAATGCAGAGCATGTGTGTGTGTGTGTGTGTGTGTGTGTGTGTGTGTGTGTATTAAGTGCATATTTGAGTTCTGAGTGCACATTTGTGTCCAGAGAGCCAGACCTCAAAGCAACAAGGTAGACTAGTACTCCTGACAGGCATAAGGTTGCCAGGTTTGACAAGTCATTATACTATCGCAGTGGTCATCACACAGAAATAACTGACTTCCGAACATTGGGAAGGCTCATTCAAAGCAAACAGAACATCTCACAGCATTCTGCAGAGCCGTGTAATAATTTACTTTAATTAATGTGACTACAGTTGTGTAGACCTTTTGCTGTAACACAGGCATGTTCAGCTGTTGGTGCATGATAAGGGGAGTAAAATACTTGTTTTGTTCCCTTTCTGCTGACCCCAGAACAGTTCTGCATCTGATGAGGGCTGCATCTCAGGAGCCACAGCAACACCGTGGGTGGTTAGGCGCTCTTCTTGAGAGAGCTATGCGCCCTAACGCATGTGTGTGTGTGTGTGTGTGTGTGTGTGTGTGTGTGTGTGTGTGTGTGTGTGTTGATGGTGGTGACGGGAGAGGGAGTTCACACAAGTGTGTGCAAATTAAACTTTTTAATGAATGTGAAAAAAAGTCTTGGTGTAGATCAAATGCTCTCTACGCAAAGCTGCCTTCATTAAGAGCAGAGTCATAAACAAACTGGCTCCCTTTTCCACACAGCAAACGAAGCTTTCATCGTTTAATATGGCAAAAAATGAAAGGGGAATCATAGACCTATCACTAGAACAAATCCAATATGCCTATTTTAACAAACAGATGAAAATGCACAGAAAATAATTATTTCCATGCCTTTGAAGCCACTGTCACGAGGAACAGTGTTTGCTTCTCATGATTCATGATTTCACACATTGCTAAGACACTGTGTCTTAGACAAAATGTAAATTTAAGTGCATCAGTCCACCAGTGTGAGGATTTGTTAGGTCAGATTTATCGCTTGAGTGGAGTGAAGTGATAGCCTGGTACTCACACATACTGATCTACTATCCATCTCAGTCTGGCCAACTTCATGTCATCTCCATGAGGCAGGATTAACAGACATAGATTAAAATGATTCTGGAGGCACTGGATATGCTTACAACCAGACCTATGCATCATAATTTGAAGCAAAACCCTCCTGCCTCCACCGTGCTGGGGTAATAGTGGAGATAGGCCTAATGGCCAGACTGAGATGCATACCAGATCAGTATGTGTGAGAGCCAGGCTTGTGAAGTGAAGAACTACTAGAATAGAATGTCCCAACCTCTGTGCACAGAAGTGTTCATAAACTCATCAGTACAACCCAAATGGAGCGTAAGATGAGTGAGATATAGTAGAAACTTTAATCGATGCGACAGACATGTACATGGACCAAACCTGGCCTGAATGTTTTTGGGTAATGATGTTACCACAGCTCCACCATATCTCTGTGCATAGCGCTAAAAAGGAAGTGAGATTTTCACTGAGAATTTCAGTGTCTGGGCATCTTCATATCAAGATTGAACATTCAAATCATTAGTAACGAGTACCCAGGAATCAAGTAAAAGAGAGATGGTACTGGGAAGTGCCCATGGGTTGGATTCGGACCCAGCATCACCCGTGGGCACTTGAATCTGAATACAGAACAAATGCTGCAGCTGCCTGTGCCACAGTATGCAAACCAACGGCACAAGTCCTGTGAGTTCCAGTGAGGAGACTTTGCAGTGTAAGTGCACTTGCGAAGCTTTTGTCTGCCCTAACAAAAACGACACCACTGACAGCTTCCACATGTTTAATCCTCCCCCGAACACACACACACACACACACACACACACCACACCAAACTTTCATGGTTTCATGCCTGACTGAACTTACATTTTATTACCTCATCTCCACATCCACCCGGAGCTGTCTACCTCCACACACATCTCAGACTGGTGAGAGAGCGCATGACGTTTATGAGGAGAGGAGGCCCGTGAGTCAGTCATCTCTCATGCCAACCCGCCCTCACACAAGCCACTGCACCCCTTCATTTAAAGGCTGAGATTTATCCTGCAGTAAACACTCTGTTATTTGTTCAAGCTCTTTGTAGTCTCTACCGTAATTGTTGCACTGGTGAAGTTGTTTAACCACCTTATACAGGGGAAAAAAATCATGGGATGTAATTGTATTTGTACAGTGAGAATATGTACATATTTACTACACATGCTCATCTGATAATGAATGAGTTGGCACATTTGCCATAGTAGTGACAAAGATTTTTTTTTTTTGCAAAAACGAGTTTTTATGTTTTAAATTAAAATTAAAGTGAAAAATATATGTGTGTGTGTGTGTGTGTATGAGAAAGGGAGAGAGATTCTGTCTGTGTATGTAGTGTGTGTGTGGGTGTGTATGTGTGTGAGAGAGAGAGACAGAGAAAGAGATTCTGCATCTGTGTATATAGCAGTGTGTGTGTGTGTGTGTGTGTGTGTGTGTGTGTGGCAGAAAAATTACATGAAACAATGGCAGGTATGAGTTTAGGAATGGCGCAGTGTGTGCATGTACTGTATATGTCCATGTAAGAGAGTACAAGTGTGTAAGTGATAGCTTAGTGTCTGTGTGTGTGTAAGTGTATGCTGTGCAGAGTGGTCATTTTGGGAGTCTGTTTAATTGTATCGGGCCTGATGCCAGCATAAATGAGCTACCATACACACACATACACACCGACACATACAAACACACACACACACACACACACACACGTTTTTCCCTCTTTTCCCCTCTCTCTCAGCTCTCTGGACACGTTGTCGGCTGCTGCCCCAGCATGATTCATATTGTAATTACGGGATGATTCTATATTTAATTCCATGTCCTTTTCTAGTGTTTCCTTATGCCATGGCTGTTCCATCACTTTGCTTGTTGATGGTCTAATGTATTCCATTAGAGTGGTGAATAGTCTGCGCCAAGGGCCAGATAACATGGGAAGTGGGAGGGGAGAAGGGGAGCCTATTTAGGCTGAGTCCTCCAAAACTACTTTGTCATTCATGAGTGGCGTCTCCTTTGCCAGACCCTCACACTACGAGGTTATTGTTATCTAAATGACCAAGCCCAAATCCATTTCAGGAGTAGCTCGAGATAGAAGAATAACCATTTGACAAATCAGAGAAAAAAAGTTAGATATAATTCTGTATTTATCGACGCCATTGTATGCTTTTTCCGTTTCAGTAATTGGTTATTGGAGATAACCATAGGGTTATAATATAATGCTGCATGTGGATAAATACCTTGTCGGTAGGAGTACCAGTTATGCAACCTATTTAAATGGTCTCTTCACATAATCAGCTTCACGTTAGCAGTCACAGGAATCTAGCTCCCATCCTTAGCAGTGTGGCCAGCATAGTCAGTACACCAACATAACAGCCAGCTTTTTGGGTGTAAACATGACTCAGCTCATGAATGATTTACATACTCTTCCGCACGCTTCTATGCAATTTTACTTTTCTATTGCGATCTCGTTATATGCTTTGTTTGCTATTATCCACTGTTTGCTGATGTGTGTTAGGCTAAGCACATTGCACTGCCTTGAACACCAAATGTGCTATGTCAATAAAATTGGCTTGTCTCATCCTAAAATTGTATATGACTAGGTGCTGTTTATTTATTTAAACAGTGCTGACTTTTTCTCTCTTACTCTGGTTACCTATAAACAGAAACAGTTTTGAACAGAGTGGTTCACTTCAGACTGCACTCATTACTATGTGCACAGCAGGCAAATGAAACGTCTCCAAAGTAAACAAATAAATAAATGGTTGTGGTCCAGTGAGACGTTTATGTGCTTGGAGGTAACAGACACAGCCATGCTGTGCTATTTCTGGTCTCATTACAATAACTCTGTTCGGTCGACAAGTGAAACCTAACCAAATAAATACACTTGGGCCGATGAGAATTTTATGTACTTGGAGGAAGTGAGGATGAGGCCATGCTGCTTGACTCCAGCCTCCCCAGACCGGACCAGGTGATTGGTTTCTGCCCTCTGCATGCTCAGGCAGTCCGACCCCAAATTAAATGACCTCTTGCTTTCTCTTGCTTCAAAGCCATGGCAGTCTGATGTATAAGGCTGGTTCAGACACCTGTGAGGCATTTCTGCCATTTTAACACCTTCACACTGATCTGTCAATATTCCAGAATGACTGCCAGACTGCTGTTTCCTGTGAGATGTCCCCTACCCTGACCTCTTTCTGAAAGACTAGACACTCTACACAATTTCAGACTGGAATTTCAGACAGCCAAAAGTTGTGACAAAAAGAAGCTTCAACACAAAGACAGCTGTGTGATGTCTGTGAATAAAGAGCAACTCAGGTGGCATCTGAGTTTCGAGTCTGGTTTTCCTCCTCTGTGGCATATGCATACTCTTAAATTCTTTATAAATGAACTGCTTCAGCTCCTTCCCACTGTATAACTGCTTTCATCTTATGCCAAAACCCATATATATAAATCAAATATAAACGTTAATGTCAATCAAACATAAACATTAATGTAAATCTAACCTTAATAAAGCTGTAGTGATGTCTGTGTGACACTACCTACCCACTAGTGCCATATACAGGTTCCTAAAAATTGTGCTTAGGTGTGAACAGGGTGGACATTTTTTCAGGATTTTGGCCGGACAGTCCGGTTTTCCAGGCCTCTGTCTTGACCAAGAAATAATGTTGTTTTTTTAGACGTTTGTCTGGATTTTTGACACTTGCTTGAAGCGTATAATAAATAATGTATTAGTAGTGGTATTGAAAACAATGCGTTCTCCGCTGTCACTGCTTATGCTTTCCGAGCGCAAGAGTGTACAGATGCACCCACTAAAATGTTGCGGACACTACACTACGGATGCACTGTTTTTTGATGCTTAGAGTCTTTTATCTGGAGGGGGAATGCTGAAACGTAAAAGGATAGAAGAAGTATTGCAGCAATCAAATCTGTCAGGAACACTGCTATAATGTTTAAGTTAAATTAGGCTAAGCTACTAAATCTCCAATCACACTAAGTCTATATTAGTTGCTGATAGCCTCGTCTTTTTGGATTTCTGCAAAGTGCACTATAGCCTGGTTGAACGCTAAACCATATTAATCTCCAAAATGAGCTGCTAGCTGTTCATGCAAGCTGCAAGATTTTCCTCCAAAACTGCAATTTTGCACTCAAAAACTGCTATTTTAACACTTGAAAAACTGCAGTTATTTTTTTGTAAGGGTTGTAGGGGGAAACGCACAAAGATTAGAAATGTTCTCACTTTTGACCCTTTGTCCTCACTTTTACATAGACGTGTTCTCCTTTTCTTGGTCTGGTGGGTGGTCACCCTGTGTGTGAATGAGGACTTTAATGTCTGGGTAGGTTAAGGGGGCGGGAAATTGACACCCAAAAGTGCCATGGAAACGAAGCATTGTTTTCTACATTCATATACTAATACAGAAGACGCATGTCAAACTGGACGGATCAGAAAGTTCTGGATCTGTAGTTTGGCATTTCCATGCAGATTCCACCAATCTTAAGAATGAACTCAGATGTACCCCAAGTCATATGTAAATGAAGCATCCACTGCGCATTATCGAAATTCTGTAGAATATTTGTCCAAAATACTTCACTGCTTGGTCTGTTTATTTTCCATGGTTCTCTCTCAGAGCTGATACTGGGCAGGACTTGTGCACACGTTGCACTGATCTTTCCTCTTCTCTCTAGCTTGCCTGTATGGTGCATTCTTGTCTTTCATCACTGCTGTGGATACGCCTTAACACTTGCAGCATTACATAAGGGATAATGGCAACGAGGTGACCAGATGGAAATAATGGCGAGGTGGCGGCGAAGAACTTGCCTCCACCGAGTCATTATTTCCATCAAACTGGTCACCTTGAAGGCCGTTATCCCACTTATCTCCCCTTTGTTTTTAGGATATAATTTACTACAGAAAATAACTAATTATAGCTACCGTTAAGGGGGGAAAGTACAGAGTAAAATACTTTAGTACGGTAGTTATGGTTACCATTCGCATTGATATGGAACCTTCATGTGTCATGCCGTACAACTCTCTTTCTCTCTCTTACCCTCTCTCTCAATATTATATATATATATATAAATGTATGCCTAAATGTACATATAAATGCCCATGCCAGGCCCGACTCCCCTTCCTTGAGGCTTTGTGACTGACTCCCCCTCACAATGGCACTGTCAGATGGACTCTTATCACCCCCACGGCCCATCTCACTCCTTTGATACTATGTCTGGCCACTGCTACATTGTCCAGCCATAATTCCTGATAACCACCTATGGACTGACTACCATGTAATGTAAAGTGGGATAATACTCTGGAACTATTATGAACCTTAGCTAATACCATAGCCAACTTGTAGTCTATCATGGTAATTTTGGTATGGGAAAGGTAATTTTCCTGCATGACCCCTAGCAGTTGGGTTAGTTTCTTGAGTTGTGGATCTGCCCAAGGTTTCTTCCTAGACTAACTAAACATTGCCACTGTTGCTCTTGGGTGCTCCTTCTGTGAAGCGCCACAAGACAATACTATTATAAAAGGCGCTGTATAAATAAAACTGAATTGAATTGAACTGAATTGAACTGAATTGAACTGAATTGAACGGTGATTCAAATTTTCGGATCTACCACCCGCTCCATGTCGGGGCCTTATCACCACCTCGAACATGCAATATTAACCGATATATGCACACTGTGTCGTTCATTATTCCTTAATGAACCCCCCACCTCATCAGCTAATCAGAAAAGAGAATCTCATTGTTAGGGGGAGATAATGTAACATTACAACTCACAGCAGCTGCTATGCTTTTGTCCTCCACGTCGCATATGATAGGCTAAGCACAACAGCTAGAGCAGCCATGTATATTTTGTCATTTCCCACCTGCTGCAAGTTCCGCCCTGGACCCTTACCTATTCAAAATTCATGTGCAATGCTCCATGTTTGAACCTTCAGTTTAGCTTGATAAACGTTTGTAAACATTGGTGGAATATCCAAAGGTCATGTCTGAAACAGGCTTATGTATGTTCTCAATTTATAAAGGAGAAAGGGGGTGAACTTATTGTATGTGTGACTTCAGTGTGTGTGTGTGTGGGTGTGTGTAAGTGCATGTGTAATGCACTGGGTGTCGAATGTGTAATGTCGCAGTATGTCAGCACAGTGAGTCTCATGCTGTGCTGCTACAGTTGTGTCAGCATTTGACGCCTTAGGGAAATACCAACCCACCACCCTCGCTTGAACCAGACTCCCCTCAGCCATCACCCAACTTGTCAGCCTCTGACTGTTTTACCCGCCCCCCTCGGCAAGACTCCTGGTCCCCAAGGCTCTGTGAGAACGTCATCATTAAACATGCTAACAAACGATAGCTTGCTAGCGCACACGAGCAGCCCCACCTGTGCTTTGTGCTTGTGTGTCACACGCTCATTACGCCACCATCTGCTTCTACCCACTGCCGCAGACACAGGGGTCGGGAGAGGGCAGTTGTGGGACAGACCCCCAACCCCACCCTCTTCTCTCTCTGTTTCTTCATCCTGAGGTAAAAGATATGTCACAGTAAATGGCGAGCACATTATAATGATACACTACCAGGTGAGGTCCAGATCATGAAATTTAACATGATTGTTTTTTTCAATCGACAAGTCATGGTAATTATTCCTGATGCCCTCTGATTACACCTCAGTGTGTGTGTGCATGTGTGTGTGTGTGTGTGAGACGCAAGGCCCCTCTGAAATCTCAGACCATTCATTCACCTTAAAGGCAACACCATTCATTTTCAGCCCCTAATAATAATATTGCTGGGATTGCCTCCATTACCAAACTCTGTTACACATGACACACTTCCCTCTGAGCCACACAGACCTACGTTTCCTTGGG
The DNA here is from genome assembly GCA_015244755.2 of Tenualosa ilisha. NCBI lineage: Eukaryota > Metazoa > Chordata > Actinopteri > Clupeiformes > Clupeidae > Tenualosa > Tenualosa ilisha. The sequence goes on from PYXC01000001.1 coordinate 4,620,472, forward strand.
TGATATTTGTCATGTTCTGCATGCCGCTGCCTGAAATGCGATATCATGGCCGTCATGCTGTGGTTTCTCTCATGTACCGTGGGAGCAGCAGGACTGTATGGTGAGAAATGTAGAAGAAGGTGGGGATGTGGGGGCAGTAGCTTCAGTTCACAGCTGCTCATTTTCTAGGTTTTTTTTTTTATTCTTTATCCATCACACACACACACACGCACATACACAAGAGAAAGACACACATTTTCAGCATCAGCATCGCCAGTCAGTACCAGTTATACAATAGATACTGTTCAATGCACACATATTGTTGCTGTGTGCTACTGCTGTCCACTTAGAGCAACACAATACATCTCCAGACCTCAGACTCCAAATGTGCCCTTATTTTCTCTTTCTCTCTCTCTTTTTTCTCTCTCTCTCTCTCTCTCACACACACACACACTCACACATACACAAATATTTTGGTTTGAGTACTGCATGCATGATCTCATGGAACCTAGTAATATAGCCAAACATAGACATACACACAAGTAGAGCACTGAAAGAGGACAGGGACACATGGTGAAAGTTGCAGGGCAGAGTGGCGGACTTGAACTTTAGTGGTGAACTTTGGTCACAATACCTTGACTTGTTTACTAATACACAGGTTTCTAGGAAACATTGAACATAGGTCCCACAGACCTGAACACACTGTCTATTCCTTCCATTTACAAATTATGAACATTGTGTTGTTACATAATAACAGTTAGCAGGTTGTTACTACTGTAATTGTTTCATTTGGGAAAATGGCTCTTTGTGTTTCTGGAAGTGCAATGAAAGTCCTTATTAAGTGTTACACATGAGTAAAATCAATAAAGTTAGAGTGCATAAAACACTAACCTCAGGTTTACAAATGATGCAGCGTAAAAGGTGGCGTAGTGGTTAAGGAACTTGGCTAGCATGTTAATAGTTTGGAAATTGTGGGTTTGAATCCCAACTGCCACCATTGTGCCCTTGAGCAAGGCACTTAACCCTAAGTTGCTCTAGGGGAATCTGGCCCTGATGTAATTGATGGTTGACAAATAATGTGGATAAAAACATCTGCTAAATGAATGAATGTAAAAATGTGATGTAAATTAAGTATATACATTTGGAAAATTACTGTATGTGAGCGCTCATACAGTAGCACTCATATACAGTGTGTGTGTGAGAGAGAAAGAGAGAGAGAGAGAGAGAGAGATTGTGTAGTTAAAATCAAGTGAAAGAAATGTGTGTAAGGCTAAATGTAGCAGTGAGGGTGATTGTGACAGTCAGCAAAAAACACACACACACACACACACAGATTTCCAGTTTCCACACAAATCCACTATAGTCTACAAACACCCTTTTCCTCCTTTCTCCTACACTCGAGCAAACTTTGTCCTAGCTCTTCATTTCCTGGTGCTCCATCTCTCTCTTTCCTCACGACCCAATTACCGAGGCAACAAGGGGACCACAGCTTTGTGGTTCCCATAGTAACTCTAAACTGGGATCCGGGGTGCTGTAAAGAACTCAGGCTCTCTGACCCAGGCAGCCTATTTTACTGCCAGCCACAAGAGGGGTGTTAGTCTCTTTAACTCAACAAGTCCTGAGTGGAGAATGTTACTATATGTGTGTGTGTGTGTTTGCGTGTGTCTGTGTGTGTGAGTGTGTGTGAGAGAAAGTATTTCATTCTCCACAGTTGAGAAAAACACAGTTAGGAAGACCCAGAAATCAGTTTTTGTTCATCTGTTTCATTTAGGTGTCAGTCAGTACTGTCTGTTTACATGACAGGACAAGTCTGACAGGAATTTGACTTTATTTATTTAGATTTTTAAAGTGCATGTTAATGTCGGTATTTGACATGGTACTAAATTTTATTTCTCAGTCAGACATATCCAGATATTGTGAATGAAAGGTAAATAACTCCTGCATGTCACCAGCCCTCTGTTCCTGTTCCAAGTTTAGTCTTTGCTTTTGTTAGTTAATTTCCACCAGTCTTTGATAGGCTATGATCTATGAAGCCTGAAACAAGTCTATAATCACAGATCTTCTCATATTCTCTGATGATCTATGCTCTTAGATATTCTTATACTGGGAGGTTACTACAGATTTGGAGATCAGCAGTCAAGACACTGGGGGGATCAAATGCTGTTATGTTACAGTCACTTGTTAATGTATAAAATAAAAAGGTAAATCATACAAGTTCATAAAAGTCATACAGTGGTTGAATTACAGTAAATCCCCCCCACCCCCACCCCCCAGCGCTGAGCCCTCAACTCTTAAAAACTTACCTGGGGTAAATCTGCTTTATGCCAGTAAGTCTTTGAGGGTTTGGGTCAGGGAGGACAATGGAATTCAGTCAGTGAACTCTGTCATCCCTTCCTTATGTGGAGGCAATTAAACTACCCACTTTCAGGGCCTCCTGTTTGCGGTGCTGTAAGAACGAGCAGCAGTTGGCAATCGGTGCCAGGGCAGCATCCCTAGCATGTGCCACTGTGAGCTGCATGGCCTCTCAGTCTCCCATCAGGCTGTTTACATAGCTCCCGAGTTCACCCAGGGCATCCCTTAAACCAGCCCTGTTTCCTCAGCATTCAAAGGATCTGTGTAATGAGACGGGGACAAAGAAGGGAGCAATGCAGTGTTTACACTGACGGGCCTGTCGCGGTGGGACCTTGCCCATGTGTTTATTTGTTTCTAATCACCACACGTGTTTACGATACCCCAGCGTGACATCCCGACAAGTAATTGAAAAAATGTGCGACTAGTTCCTTCTTCATTACACCATGTCTTTGATAGTCTTATACTTAGGACCTGGCACAAATGGATTTATGTCTTACTTAGTTCGGCCCACTATCTTTTTTTTTTGACAAATTGCATTAAAAAACTTCAAAGAGAACGGCTTAAAGCTTGTAATCAGTGATGTCAAGTTTTTATTTTGCCCATTAGCAAGTTTACATGCTAAACTAAAAACACAAAACAGCCTCACCCCCAAACATACACTTTAAAGAGCAGGGGCCCCATCACCAAATACACACTAATAGTGTGTGTGTGTGGGGGGGGGGCGGTATATGTTTCTCTGTGTGTGTGTGTGTGTGTGTGTGTGTGTGTGTGTTTGTCTGTTAGGCCATAAACACATTGCAAATTCCCCTTAGGTCTTTGCTTAGTAGTCCCAATCAACAGCAATCAGTGCATTAGATGTTGGTTGTTTTAGTTCACCATTGAACTTCCACATGCGGCTACTCCTCTCAGGCCCAGCATTACATGAGGCGAAGGGCTGCTGAGCACACAGTGGCTCAAGTTATTGTGTTGTCCTTGTCAGTGGACACATTTACACGCATGCTAAAAAAAACAATCATTATCGGGTTATTGTAGTTACCTGATTATTCAAGTGGTCATGTAAACTGAATAAACCAGTATTCTTTATTGGATGACTGCCGTTGTCAGTTTATGAGAAATCTGATTAGCACACATAGGTTTTAATCAGTATTCTGATTTCCTCGAGACATTTGTTCACCTTAATTATGTTTATTTAGTTATTTTATATCTGCGAATGTGCAGTGAATTCTCTTGAAAAAATCCATTAACAATTGATTGAATCATGTAAACCCATTTGGTTTAGTTTATCAGAAATACATGCATACACGTCAGATTATTACCAGTTTAGCAGATTATCGTGATCACGTAAATGCAGTCATTGTCAGCATATTACATTTACATTCAAAGTAAAATGCTTGATGAATTTTTTTTGATGTGTGAGCATTCATAAACTGTCACATAAAGGCTTAGGTATATGACTATGCACTATTGTGTTATCAGAAAATATTGGTGTTGCAAAAATGTTCAATATGATTTTCATATACTTCCTGAAACATTTTCCTTTTTCATCTAACTCTCTCATTCTACTGCATTCATTCAACCCCTCTCTCTCACACACACAGTTTGGGAGTTTACACACACACACACACAGGTTTTGGAGCAGGTGCTTTTAGTTAAACATGAACACCAAATGGCACATCCCACATTCAGGTCCATCCGTCTGACAGCACTGGGACAGAGAGACATTATATCATTGTTTATTTAATGATTTTACACCCCCATTTTCCCTGTCACACTGGCCTGTGTTGGACGGACAGAGAAAATGGATGCCACCTGGTCACCCAACACTGTGACCCACCTCATTATCGTGTACAGATTCTTCTCTCTCTCTCTCTTTCTCCTCTCTCTTTCTCTCCCTCTCTCTTTCTCTCACTCTCTCACACACAGACAAGTAGACACACACACAAATATATTACAGTTCTCTTTCTTTTTTGCCATTCTCATCAAAAATATAATAGAAAAAAAAAAAACATTCAAGTCTCATCTTGCTTGCCCCATGTAATTTCCAGCACCTATTTAGAGAATAGGGAAAAAAGAGAATTGTATGTGGTTCACCAATATGGTCTAACCAATATTAATGTGTCCAATATCCCCAACCCAAATAGTCTTAGCCAAAGTCAGCATTACTTTGCTCTACCAAACCTTATGAGCACTGCGCACTTGGTTCATTACAGGTTAAAGTGAGAGTGGAGATTACGAGAGGGCCGACCCTAACGACTCTCTGTGTGCCACTACCGCCAGCTCATAGAACAGGCCTCCGTTGTTTTGCCTAAGACTAAATGTTAAAAACAGAGAAATGGTGCAGGCTAGGCGTGTAATTTAATATAGCCCCAAACCAATTTTAAGTAGCTGTTTGACCCAACCTCAAATACCCCCCAGTGGGGGGTTTAGGTTGTAAAAGCCCCAGTCTGAGCAATCAGCAGCCAAAACGGGGAGCTTTAGCACAAGCAGAAGGTCAGTTTCAACATTTAAAGAAAGCAAGATGGTATCGTCCTCTGGAAACTTCTCTGCCAAAGAGAAGGAAACCAAGCCGTGCACTGAAGCAGATTAATGTAGCTGATATTATTAAATGTATTTGTTTAATTCATTTGAGTTTATTTACTGCACATCCATTGCTAGGTACTAGCTGTCTTGTTTTACTGGTCCCCCAAAGGGCCATGTTTTGTGTTTTGTAAATCAGGGATAGCTATTTTCAGTCCTGTTAATACCTAAAATATGCTCTGAAACTGGATTACAATAAATGAGGAATTTAATTCTCTCTATATTTTCAACAAATGTTGCACGTGATGCATTTCTCAAAAAGATGTTTTGAGAGTTAACTACTCTAAATCATTGTTTGTCATTGAGTCATTGAGTGTCATTCTAAAAATATATATATTGTGTAGTTCTTTTTCAACATCTTGTGTTCAAGATCCACCTATGGGAGGGATATCCTTACCCAACCTCAGCAGAAGCAACCAATTGCACTAATTCTGGCTTGACAGGCACCAGTGTGAATCCGATACCATGGATAGCTGCCCGGCCGCATGTGGTGCTCTTAACACAGCCAGGGATGCCCATAACTTTTGAGTTGTTTGCATGGGTTACAAATACACTCAGGAAGCGCTTTCCATTCAAGAAAACAACAGTCATTGCTTGGCTGCTGCCACCCAGGGTGCTGAGGAGCAGGCTTGGTTGGACTCCTATATGCCCAGCCAGTGATGCTCCTATAGTGTTCAGATCTGTCACAAACGAACAGGGAGATTCACCACAATCACCCCAACCAGGTGATGCTCTGGGCTTGATCTGTGAGAGGCACAACCTCGCCGCATTAGGACTACCTCCCAATGTCGTGGCCACCATACAGAACTCTAGGGTATGTCACATATGACTATAAGTGGTGCGTCTTTGAGAAGTGGTGTGACGTGTTGCGTGGTGCCTTATCAGTGTTCAGTCACCAATGTTCTTGGCTTTCTACAGGACTTTCTCCACTATTAAGATTTATTTAGTGGTATTTTCTGCCTGTCACTTTGGTTTCAATGATGACATAGTGGGACAACACCCTTTAGACCCCCTACACAAAATGGGCGTGCCACTCGTTGCCAACCTCAGCCAAGCCAAGCTCATCCTTCCTTGGGATTTACCTTTGGTTTTAGGTGCGCTATCAAACCCATTTGAAATATAGGCGTAAAACAACTGTCCTTCAAGACAAGTTGCTGCTTGTTTTGATTACAGCCAAGCATGTTAGTGACTTAAATGCACTTTCCGTGCACATGTCATGCCTTCAGTTCTCGCTTAGTGGTGATTAAGGTTTTTTCTCAAGCCTAATCCAGCATTTTCACCAAAATGCTTTCCCACATTCACTTGTGAGGTGGTGGAGCTCACAGCTTTTTACCTGCCTGCTTTCTCTTCTGCAGAGGAGAGAAGGCTGAACACGTTATGCCCAGTGTGGGCTTTAAGTGCATATGTGGACAGGACTATGGGATTTAGACAGTTCAAAAGCAACATATACATTTAAAAATGAATAAATATACAGATATATCAGCACATCATCTCAAAGCCCTGATTTTGATGGCAGTGGGTAGTGATCTCCATCAAATAGGTGAGTGAAAGATAAAGACCCAGCAAATCTACTCTGCTAACTTATCCTGTCCTAACTTGTCTCTTGGAAACAGCCCTCATGAAACAGTGCACTGTCCTCAGAGCCGTTAGCCTCTCAAACCTTCTAATTGCTTTAATCAGAACGAAATCAGAGGAAGACTCATCAATCTATAATGCAGTGGTCGTCCAATCACGGTGTGTTTATTGTTGTAGCCAAAGGGACCGGTTTTTGATTGGCTGTGGCTCAGGTGCAAGGTGTCGTTTGTCTCCCGGTGACAGAGAGGGGAGACCTTAAACAAACTCATCCATCCAACTGGCTGGTGCAGGGTTCCCCCCGGTAAGGAGGAATGAAACAGAGAGAGAGAGAGACACACAGACTGGAAACATCTATTTCATTAATTGCAACATCTGTTACATTTAAGCAACATGCTGGCGACAGGACAAAATGAAAACATTTAACCATAGTTGCAGTACATCATCATCAGGAAGGGCGTGCTTTGTGATTTTGCCAGTCTGCTATGTCCCAGCAGTGCTGGTCCCAAACTGCACTAAACAATAGCTGCTTAAGCTATTTATTCTTTTAAAATCTGATGAGTTTACACATTAAATGTATCTATGTATTACTGCATATGACACATTCAGAAACAATGAATATAATGATGTATAAGTTTGTGAACCCCATGAGTTACCTAACTTTCTCCTAGTGTTCTGCACTATTTGGTCATAAAAGGATCTGACTTTCATAGTCAAACACAGTGTGTTGAATCTAATAGCACAGCTATTGCTACATCTCATGTGTTTGTTGAAAACATCCATGAAACATCCAAAAAAGGCTTTGCAAAAGAGAAGAGAACCTTTCAGATTAATCACTGTTTATACCTCCTTCACCCGGAATAACCTCTAGAAAACCGTGATGTGATCCGCACAACCCTGACACGATGTTCAGGAGGTATTTCAGCCCATGCCTCTGTTAGTTCAACCATAGTCTTATGTATGGCATGAATGCATCTCTGAGCTGGAACTTGGGCTTTTTTTTCCCTTGCAGTGATGGAAATAATCCCTGTGGTAATTCTCCCTTCAAGCTCTCCCTGCATAAAATGACCATGCTGCCATGGGTCACATATATGACTGTGCTGTGTGCCTGGCAACTCAGGTGCTGTTGTTTTATTGCATGCTTTGATAAGGCTGCAGTTCTGTCTAAACGTCAAATGCATGAGACATTTCCTTTCCCCACAAACAGTCCTTGTGCGGGGTCGGGGTGGCACTAATGTATTGTTTGTTGATGCAGTGAACATTCTCCTGAAGAAAAGGAATAGAAAGAAATAGAAAGAAAGAAAGAAAGAAAGAAAGAAAGAAAGAAAGAAAGAAAGAAAGAAAGAAAGGAAAACATTACAGAGCTGAAGTGTGTCAGAAAATGGAAACAAAACTCAGGGAGGTGGAGAGAATTGTTAACTTCCAAGCGCTGTTGAAAGAATGTTTCTGACAGGCCTGTTCCCCTCCCTGCCACACAGTGGAATAAAAACAGTCACGTCAGAAACTTAGAAGAAAACTTCATTAGAATCCACTTAGAACCTAGGAACACTTGGACAAACATTTGTATAACAGAGCAAAAAGTGAGAAAAAATTATGCCCAGTTCAGGGCAGTACACACTGCAGTACACAAGCAACACTAGAATAGAGGTGACCATGCAGCGCACTAAGGCTATGGGCAGGGACACTTTCCCATTCACTTACTATGACTGACGTGCTAAAGGCAGTGAGTCTGTCAAAGTACAGACTGTTTTTCTGTTGACTTTGGGACCATTTTATTCTTACAGATCTGAACTCTTGTTCATATCTGACTGTGGTATAAAGGATAAAGCCAGACTGCTCCTCATCAGTAGACAAATTCACTTCTCGCGAAGCAAACAGGGCCATCTCAGTGGATCTCTCCACTCAGTGTTTCAGAGAACCGTGGTTAAAGAATAACCATTAGTTCTCTTTTAACATCTCATGTTTAAGATCCACCTACGGACCAACTGTGTCTGTCAGCCCCGGATGGTTTATTTACAATTAACGAACTTACAATTAAAGAAATATGAAAAAAATCCAAAGTAAAGACAACTAAACTACTACAACTGAATTTGGAACGGGAAACAATGGCATGAGCTGCTAGCATGGAGGCCACCCTCCTGCTCCTGGTCACAGCTTCCAGTTAAAGGAATACCCCGCCAGGTAGCGTTCAGAACTCCACCTCCCTCCAACAGGTAACACCTGAAAATCATAATTAAAGCAAAAATACAGGCCACAGCCTTAGGAGACACCTAGAGGTAAGAGAGAGGGACATAACATCATCCTACGTAAACACACATAATTTCCTACTTAGCGGGTTGCTAGAACTGTGTGTGTGTTGAATTGTCACGTTGTTCACATAGCCTGTGTATGACTCAGGGAATATAACAAATGAAAGTGAGTGAACGTGAACAGGGGAGAGTGAACAAGGTGCTGGGAAGTGAGTCAAACAGAACCTTCGCTCAGCACTGAATGGGCTACCGGGGTCTTGGTGACATTGAGGTGACAGAACCTCACAAATGTATCCAGGCTGGCCCAACTGGCCGCGGAGCAGAGCTGTTGTACAGACACTCCCTGGAACACCGACCATGAGGCCGCCATGCTGTGAGTCGAGTGTGCTTTCAACCCTGCGGGACGTTGCTGTCCTTTCAAATTGTAAGCCAGCGCTATGGCGTACAGTTTGGCGTACTGGCCTCAACAAGCCAGTGCGAAAGGCACTGCTTCTAAATGGGCTTCCCGGTATGTGGGGCAGCTCAAGAGACAAAGAGCTGGTCACTCTAAATGTCTCTAAATGGCTCTGAGGACAGTGCACAGTGTTTCATGAGGGCTGTTTCCAAGAGACAAGTTAGGACAGGAGAAGTTAGCAGAGTAGATTTGCTGGGTCTTTATCTTTCACTCACCTATTTGAGGGAGATCACTACCCACTGCCATCAAAATCAGGGCTTTGAGATGATGTGCTGATATATCTGTATATTTATTCATTTTTAAATGTATATGTTGCTTTTGAACTTCATTCATTCAATGTTAATGACATTCTTTGAGTGGCAGGTTGGTTGTTAGTAACTGCTGATGTTGTAGATCTTAGGTCCATCTTGGACACTTGTGTTGGACTATCCAAAATGTCAGAAAAGGTCAGAAACAAAAAAACATTTAGTGTCTGAGTTATTTCTCTCGTCACACTTGGAGGCTTCCTTGAGAAGGCTGCGTCACCCCCAAATAAAGCGAACCAAATATAAGGTAGCACATAAATCATTCCTTTGGAGAATGGAGGAAAGGTTTGCTGGAAATCATTTCACGGCTGACTAACTTTACCCAAAGGCTTTGTGAGCGAGCTCAGTTTGGTGATTTGGTGGTATTTTTAGAGCCAGGGTTAATATAATGCTTGAGTTTGGTCGACCCTTCTGTGTGAACTCCCCACGGCATCTGCTGCCTGTAACACGCCTACACACAGCTCTATCTCACTCTCCCAGGCAAACAAACAGGCACGCCAGCACCATTGCACAAGTGTACACACATACACACACACACACACACATTCCCTCTCCCTCCCTCTCTCTCTTTCTGTCACTCTGTCTCTCTCTCACATACACACACACACATACATACACTTTCCCTCTCCCTCTCTCTATCTCTTTCTGTCTCTCTCACTCTCTCTCTTTCTCTCACATACACACACACACAAACAAACAAACAAACAAAAATAAAACCAATATACTGATATATGCAAAAGCACACGACTAGTGAACATTTCATAACTGAATCCACCCACACTAGTTTCTACCATGTTTTCTGTGTCTGTTATGCAATAACCATGTGAATTACAGAGAAAATGGAGGCACTGAGTGGGAGAGTGGAGCACTTCAGCGCTTTATGTGCGCAGAGGTGTTGCCCAAACAAATACAGTTCAAACTGACTATAAACCAGTTAATAAAAGCTCCATGCAACAGTGGGATAGAATTATAATATTTGCTGTATTTACAATATAAGGCAGAAAATTACTGTTAGAACAAGGGGTGGAGTGGTTGGATCAGCTGTGTAAAATACAATATGTAAAGTGATTTTCCTTCGGTGGTGATGCAAGGAACTGCTCCTATGTTACCTTCTTAAGACTTTTAGAAATGAGATCATTGAATTTCAAGGGTTGTAACGGCTGTGTACTGTAAGCTGATCATGTGAGAAAAGAGTATTATGACTGATATTTTCCTGTCAAATGCATTATAAGTTAATCAAAACAGTCCAACTAGATCATTTTATATGAAGGAATTCTAGTATACTTTATCTACATCTAGTGGCCTACATGTAGTACAATACCTAGACAAGCAGCTAACACTAACCGAGTGGGGCACAGAAACTTATTCAGAGTTTAATTTCCTATACCCTATTCAGTTAACATGAGCTGCTTGTTTGCTATTCGGTCTATGTTGTATCCATATTTATGGTTCATCCTTCAGACAGCAGTCAGTGACCATTCAGGCCAAAATAATAGCCAATTTATTCTAATAAAACCAACATAGACAAACACTACACAACACAACAAAATGGTACAGTGTGTAAATCAGTAAAGTCAGTAATGTAAGATGGGTGCCTGGATGCATGAATAGTGTGATATTGCATGTTGGATGGAACAGAAAACAAATGAGTGACAATGGGGGAAAAGTGGAGCTCAACTGGGTTGAGAGGAAGGCCTGATTCAAAGGCACAGAGACACCAGATCTTAGAGCATGGAGAAACCAGATTCAAAGGCATGGAGACACTAGGCCATATTGGGTCAGTTGATGGACTGCACACAATACAGACAAAGCCAGCAGACCGACCCAGTACATTGTCATTGTCATTGTCCCATACAGTGTCATTGCCCCCCCTGTACAAAGAGAGTGATTAACACACCTTAAACAAGTCAAAGACAGAATAACAGCACTCTGGGCAAAAGATTAACACACTCTATGTAAACCAGTCACATTATGCCATTGCTTTGACAGAGTTATGTTATACAACACTATATGTTCATAGCTTCGTCAGAACTTGAGGGTGACATGACTTGCCTTTGTTGAGTGAAGTCTTTTTTTTTTTTTTTATAAAACTAGCACTATGAAAGATTGTTTCACTTCAGAGATCTGTTCTTCTCTGTTCTATGAGTCACATCTGAGGAAAAACAATGTTGAGAGTTGACTATGCTTCCTCCTTCATAGCCTAAGGTTTTGACTTTTGCATTTCAACTAGGCCAGGGACACCTTAAAATGTAAGGTAAAAGCTAGGTGCATTACATCAAAGAGATACATACATGCAAATGGTGTGTATGGTTGCAAACAAAGCTGTAATGGTCAGACAGCATTTTCATTTCACTGTCCATGAATTTGACATTGATCTGTTTTCAGTTTTCCTCCTTCAGAGCATAGGTCTACATGGTGGTATCATAGAAGTGTGTGTGTGAGTGAGGAAGAGATGGGGAAAGGAGGGGAGAGAGAGAGAGAGAGAGAGAGAGAGAGTAACAATAATGAAAGATTGGAAACAGTGCAAGCTTCATTTTGTTTTAAATCGCTAATTATTATTTGTCTATGTCAGCATCTGCCACTTAAACAGTCATTCATCTAGCTCTGGCGTGTCCCATGCCAGTGAGTGGGTTACTCGTGAGTGCTGAGTAGCGACGACTCAAGTAGATTTTAAGTGCCTCATTTCAAACAGGCATTCAGGGACCGGTGACTGATGTCTCTTCAAACTCCTCCCACTGTGCCATTAACACAAGCACTTTTAATGGCCTTCCATGTTCTCCTTGCAAACATGTTGAAACTCCCACGATTTGTTATTGCAGTGGAGAACACATTTTAGTTCTTACTTTCCCTACCGATCACAACCTCATTTGGGCCTCCCTCTCCTGCCTTCTCTCTCTCTCTGCATCCCCCCCCCCCCCCCCCCTCCTCAGTCTCTTTCCTTTCTCTCACTGTCTTTCCACTATTTCCCCATCGTTTGGAAGTAAAACTAACAAGGAGTGATTGCATTAGGAGGTCTGTCAGTGGAGGGACGGGTACAGAGGCAGATGAGATGTAAACATCAGGAGATGATGCTGGCTGCCCGCTGCTCAGCTGCTTAGCAGTCAAATGGGGAGGGAGGGGTGATCACTTCCATTAGTAAAAGACAAAAAAGTGAGAGACTATGTGTGTGTGTGTGTTCCTGCGCTGCACAGCATGTGTGATTGTATTTGTATGACAGTGAAATACAAAGAGAGCGAGGGAGAGAAAGAGAGAAAGTAACAGAAATGTGGTCTAAAAAAACTAGTAGGCTGAAGAACTGGGGCAAAGTTTACCCACTGATATTACCCTTTGGTCCTCCACATCTGAATGGAAATTCTTCGCTCTTAAAGACGTGAACTAATAATCCAATAAATTGCCATTGCCAGCATCATTATGGGTTTCCCCTAGTAGACTATAAAAGATATGGGGCACATAATTGTTTCCAAAGTGTCTTTTGAATGGCTACCCCACGCACACAACTTTGTTTAAAATGCTCCCCTTTCCATGACACATATAAAATAATATAGACAACAGTTTCAACCTAATGTTTAACATCACAAACATAACGTTACAAATGACATTACTGGCTTCTGCTATAGCCAATTGTGTCTTCCCATATGCCATTTGTTGTGGTGCTGGCAAAAGCACATTGTGCATATCATATCATGTCAAACAAATGAAAGCCCATTATGTTTTTATTGTACTGAATACTCTTAAGTAACGTGAAGTAGCCATAATCTGGCCTTGGTTGGCATGTTATCCCATCTCATCAATAGGTACTTATTGCAGTTCAACCACTGAGCCATCTGTGCATTTTTATACTGCTTTGTCTCTGTCTTTATATTTAGCTTTGACATAACTGGCTATGTTTAACCTCATCTGATCCAATCTAATCTAATCGAATCTAATCTAATTTAATCTGTGTTTTCATTGCTCAGGGATGATGATCAAAGACTTTCGGTAAAGCAATGTTTTTAATTACTAATCATTTGTACAACATAATTTCATCACAGTTAAATCTTCACCTTTATTAAACATCCTTTATTCATTCTCTCATCAGGGTAAAACCATGTTGTTTTAAAACAACAAATTAAAACCACTGTCTTACTGCATAGGTCTTGGACTTTATTCAGAGCACATTCATCTCGCTTGTCTTGTTCCTTCTCTCACTCGTTTTCTTTCTCTCTCATTGTATTTGTCTTTCTATCACAAGCACCCCCACACTCAATATCCACCAGGCTTAGTCAGGTGCTGTTACCACAAACATTCAGCAAATTTGAACAGGTCCATCTGGCCATGATTTGTTGATCACTGGTGATATCCTTAAGTTCCAGGCACCAATCACATCAGGCTCATGTAGTGAGTCTCTGGGTGGGCTCAACATGATGACAGCAGAGCAACACTGCTGAAGCTGTGTTGGTAACAACAAAGCTAATCTGATTCTGATTTTCTGATCTATTAGATATGGGAGCCTTGGATATGGGAGGACTATCTCTCATTGCCAGACCACACATATCGATGTGGGTCAGGTTCCCAGTCTAGATTTTTACATAATCTCAGACCCAATACAGACCTTATTTTTCAAGACACACATTTTTAAAGCCCCATTAGGCCTTCTCTGAAGAGTACATTACTCCTCCCAAGACAGAGCCTGTCAGAAGTTTTGTGTATTATTCGTGTATATAAAGAGTTTGATTCCAAAACATTATATCCACCATTTTAATGAATTTCCAGCAATAATTTTTTTTTTTTACGTTTTTCAGATATATCAGATGATCTTCATTTAGTTTGCTTTTCCTTGATATATTTTTACAAAGTAAAATCAACATAATTGAAGTTTGATCAATAATTACTGAATTACACAATTAAAAACATGACTTCAAAAATGCAAATATAGTGTTTTGGAACCAAACGCCTCATATATTACTCAATACATATTTATGTTCATACAGGATAGCTTAGAATCCCATTAACACTGATGAGGGTAAGGGGCTGACGCTCTTGTTAATGCTAGTGGCTTTAATTAACATTGGTGGCGATAATTGAAAGGTGGGTTAAATGGCTGTAATGGGAAAGGCAGTGATAGGGTAACTCTTTTTAATGTGGAGACCACCCCTACACCCACACCACAACCGCTGCTACCTCCTCCAAACCACTCTGCAGATTCAGGGCACCCTGTAATTACACAGGATTAAAGCAAAGCCATGCAGAGTGCCACCAATCTCTTCCTCTTTAACTCTCTCCCTCTCTATTCAAATCAAGAAAGCTTTATTGACATGAATGTCAGGGACATTATTGCCAAAGCTGAATGACATTTACACACGTATGACATGTTGGACATGCTGAACAGAAGGATGTGGACAGACAAACATAACACAAACAAGCGAACAAAATCATAATACTAGAGTGTGTGTGTGTGTGTGTGTGTGTGTTTGTATATATGTGTGTGTGTGTGTGTGTGTGTGTATGCATAAACACACACACGCACACACAAACAAAAAACACACACCACACAAAGAAGGAGCATAGTATACAAACTGAACAGAAAAATACAACACACAAACACACACATACACACACACACACTGATATGTCAACTGAAAGATGTCTGGAACAAAAAGCAGAGATCAGGGAATAAATCCACCTGCTGCGTATCAGCTCCTATGAGCATATTAGTATGTGGGCTTGATCTTTACATCATGATTAAGCTTTCATCTACACCTACACCATCTACAATGAGATCATCATGAAGATGAAGGGAAGACATGGAAAGTCATGTGGTACCACAGTGAACAAGCATAGACTGTCTAGTCATGTGGTTAGGGCAGTGTGGTCATTTTGGAGTCTCTGAACTGTTTACTGACAATGGAAAAAATAGACATCTGTAATGTTTTCCTATCCAGGATAACCATTTAAGAGCGCACCAAGACAGGAATGATAAAGCAAACCCTGTTCAACCCAACCTGGCCACGTTCTGTGACGCAGAATGATTGCATCACCTGGAGAGACAGGCTGCTGGATCTTATCATGCCAAGACAAACAACTCTGTAAAGGGCACCTGAGTCTTTTCTCACGATGCATGGGTAGTTTTGAGGAGGAGCAGGCTGTGTTTGGGTGGCTGGCAGAGTAGGCTAGCTAGCCCAATCTGTGCCCTTGGCAAGGAAAAACACAATGATGCCCCCCCACTGAGCATTGACAATGCTGAGGACGGCTGTGCAGTGAGGTCATTCAGAAAACAGCATACTCTGGGGAAGTGGGTCAGCACAGCTAAGGAAGCGTGGAACTTATAACATTGTAAACTCACACACACACACACACACACACACTACACATAAAGCTGTTGGTGCTCATTAAATATCATAACAATTGGGTGATGGCTCAGGATATTGTAACTGAGGGCACACAAGCACAACTAGACAATGCATGAATACTGTTATGTTTAAGTCTCTGCATCACTGGTTTGTTGAAACACTTCAGGACATCTTCTGTAGACCAGTGGCCCATTCTTTTGGTTGATGTTACTGTAAACGGTTCCTCCATTAGATGACAGTTGACAGTATAAGAAAGAAAGAACAGAGAAGAACAGTGTAAGTGATTCTATGATTACATAGAAATCATGATCATCATAAGAATTGGCCTACCGTTACAACATGTAAATCCGCTGTCCAAAATTCAATATTCTGCCAGCCTGATCGGTTATATTACAGGGGCTCATTTAAGAGCAACGGCAATAAATGTTGTGCTCCTATCCAGAGTCTGAAAAAGGTCGGAGTTTATAGGGTGAAGTAGGATTAAATAACCCATTATTTCTCTCCAAAGCTGTTATAACTTAAATACCTATAACCGTAAAACACTTAGTATATCCGTAATCCATATTGGCTATTGGAATTCCGACTTTACTCAAGAGAAATTACTTTTTACAAGACACCAAAGTGTGGCGGCCTGTGGCTGACTTTTGAGTAATGTTTTGTACTATATGTAATGAAAGAGGAATGTTAGAACTGAAATTTGTGTCAAGGGTAAACCCTCATCAGGTTGTGAGTTTACCACATATTGAACAAAAAAAGCGTCTGTAGTCACGCCTCTAGGAGTCAGCATTCCTCTCTTTTTGCAGCGCAGCGGAGCGCACTCTATTTCCGCCTTCAGAGGAGCGAAATCCGTAGTCACCAATAGTTTTTCGAGAAGTTCGGTGAGACACTCAGACGTATACGAAATCTGATTTATGCCTCCCGGCAGAGTCAAAAATTTGTGGAAGAGTCAGTGCGGAATGCACAGCTGAATTTGAAAAGTTCAGTGTCCTGTCGACCAATCATACAGTTTGTGGAACTTCATGGAACTTCTCTGGTAGCAGTGATTTCCCTGGACCTACTTTCTGTCAAATAGACTTCAACGGGTCCCCACCAGGTAGGAACCTGTAGAGCCTATGCAAAAATGTCTCTCTTGAAACACGTTTTCCTGTTCCCCGGAGGTACATTGTTTTGTTTCATAGTTGGGCGGCTGTGTGTTATATGTGTTATTAGTGCTAAACCAACAAACCAGTCATCTCGAATGCACTTGGCATTGGAAGTTTGCAGGCCTGCCGCTTACCAGAGTGTTCAGATTTGTGTTTAGATGAGTGTTAAAATTTTACTGTCGTGTATAATGTTATGCATGTTGACAAAACATCTGCACTTACACCACTCTACAGTAATAGCTATGCTGCAGCGCGTTGCTTAGTGTCTGAAAAGTGCAAGCCACAATGGACGCATTCATGCAACCAATAGACGTCTGGTTTGTTTTCAATTCAAAGACCTGGCCAGGCGATGAGTTAATGTTGACGTTAGGAGTCACCTCCTGTGAACATTTCTAGGTATGAAATAAGAGGCACCACATATATCTTGATGGTAGGACAGAATTAACCTGATAGTCCTCTCATGTGTGTCAGCATCTCATTGCGATTGTCTAGGCTAACTTAATGGCATTGACTAATATAGAACGACGCGCAAGTTGCTCAGTCACCCTTGAATACGTTTAGGCACAGTTGTGTTGTACTTGAATGGAGAACAATAGGTTGCTTACGTCTACTGTCCATGGTTACTAAAGGCACTGACCTAATATACAAGTTCGGCTATACTCTAGAGAGTATCTGTGTTTTTGGTATGTGATATGCAGACACGAAGCATGCTAAATATTAAAAATAAATTTAGAACACTTTTGAAGGAGCAACAGCTGAATACTGACCTTTATTGAATCGTGTGTCCAGAGGCCATGGTTAGGTCATTGTTGTGTGCCATGGGTAGAGCTTTCATAACTTTGTTTCTATAAGTGACTGATTCCCTAGAGCTGTCAGTCAACCTACTGCAGCAGTCAGATGCATTCCTGGAATGGTGATAGTCAGATGTTTACTATTTGGATTTTCACTTGGAAAATATTGTTGAAAGTTTGTGGAGTTTTTAACAAGTTTAGCGCCACGTGAAGGAAATGTGTTGAGCTTGTTTATTCACCATGTGGTCACCCCGTAGTTTATTTTCAGTCATGGTATGTTTGCCCTCTGTAAGGCTTCAGAAGTAGGCTTACACACACACACACACACACACACACACACACACACACACACACACACACACACACACGTACAAGGACTGTGTGTCTGTGTCTGTGTCGGTGCGTGCGTGTGTGTGTGTGTGTGCACATGCCAACTTTGTCCTCTCCACTGACCCATGTGATGCTTTCCCTTATGTACATCATATCGACTCAAGAGACCTACGTATCAGTGTGTGTGTGTGTGTGTGTGTGTGTGTGTGTGTATTTGTACTACGTGTGTGTCGCTTTGTGAGTTTGTCTGCCTGCCCAGAAGGAAAAGGCTGGCACTCTTTATGGTGTGCTGTATTGGATCAGTGCAGCCTTGTTGAACCTCTTCATAGTTCACTGTCAGCGATGCGACTGTAAACGATGGCCATGCTCTGGAGGGAACACAAACAGCCTCTCTATGCCGTTCTAGATAGGTCTCTCCACAAAATAAACACACACACACACACACACACACACACACACACACACACACACACACACATATTGCCTCCACTCTCTGAGCACAAAATACACTTAACACACTGAGATTTATATGATGTAGGGGTCAGTTTGTAGGAGTTTGTAGACTGATGGCAGAAGTCGGCAATGATATTTTGTTGAGGGGGGGGGGGGGCAATAAAGGTTGTGTGTGTGTTTTTTGTGTATGTGTGTCTCATGTGTCTGACCATATGATGGTGGTCTGTCTGTGCTTGTGCCGCTGGACTTGAGAAGAAAAAGATGCTGAAGGCTCAGAGTCACTGATGAATTTCTCCCATCTGAGCTGAGCCCCCTGTTCTCTTGGTGGCATTAAAAGCCCCAAGCAATGGAGTTTTTGAAGTGGCCGGGGGGTATTAGACAGCCGTGAAATAGGGATTGGGAGGACACGTGTGTGTGTGTGTGTGTGTGCCGTGGGTGTTGAGGTGGCCTTAGGGAGGAGTATTAAAACTGCGCCCCTCTTACTCCCACATTCCAGTGTGTCTCCCCGCTTGCCATGACCTCAGGGTCACGCACTCGGGCCTGACCCCTGTTAGAGGGAGATATGGAGATACTTCCTTGTTCCTGTGAAGTCTGAAGCACATGTGGTAGAGGCTCTTTTATATTTCATTGCATTTTTTTTGTCAGATGGCTGATGAGGCATATGGGTGGTTTTTAGAATGAACAGACAAAAACTGATGGTGATCATGGCCCCTTTTGTCTTGCCACCGCTCAGAGGGAGACCCTGTGTCCCCAAACACTGGAGTCAAATTTAATAGAAAATCCCAATGCTTTCCCCAATAGTTGAAAAGAGTTTTATTTGTGCAGCACCTTTCATAGCACTTAAGCAATCCTTGAAAACAGTTTCTCATCCTAATCCGGTTAAAAGGCTTTGGTAGTGGATGTGGGGTGTGTGTGTGTGTGTGTGTGTGTGTGTGTGTGTGTTGGGGGTGAATGAATGTGTTTGGTCCCACTCAACTCAATGTTCTCCCTCTTTCCCTCTACCAACCCCCCCCCCCCCCTACACACACACACACACACACATATCCCCCACCTTCTCTCTTTCTCTCACACACACACACACAGTGTGAGTCTTCCCCTCCCCACTCCCAGTGTGTGTCTCAGCTGCTTCTCATTGCGCGTTAGTTGGAGTCAGAGATGGAGCTGGGTGCTCTTTACTGGGGCTGGATTTTAATGGCGTAATGCAGCCACAGGGGGACCCATCAAAGGGCTACAAGCCACAGTAAACCCATCAAGGGCTCACAATCACGCTCTCTACGCATGTTGGTCGGTCCGGAGCCGCCTGCAAGGGTGTGTGATGGGGAGGAGTGTGTGTCTGTGTCTGTGTCTGTGTCTGTGTCTGTATGTGATGAAGTGAGTAAGTGAAGATTGTGTGTATATATGTAGGTGTGTGTGTGTGTGTGTGTGTGTGTGTGTGTGTGTGTGCGCGCGCGCACTGGGAAGATTTTTTCAGTTGCAATGTAGAAAGTGGTAACACTGTAACCAGTCCTGTCTTATTGTTTGTATAAGTCTGCCTGTGTGTGTCCTGATTGCGCTGTGGCTTTGTGCACTGGTTTTTATATACATGCCTCTTACCGCTGTCATTCTCACTTTGACTGGCATCACCAAGAGCATCTTTATCAGACGTTCAGGATTACCGTCCTCCTCCTCTTTGTCCACATCACGCCATGCGGTGTACAGTTTTCTCCAGCCTTCGTGAATCTTCCCTGTCTGGGTGCATGCTAGGGGGGTGCTTGGGCGGTGCAATATGCAGTTGTCTGTGCTGGGCTGTGTTGTCATCCGAGGCCGTTGTCCCCACAATGAGTTGGCTGTCTCTAAAACCAACAGCGTTGTTCAGACTGCAGATCTCTCCTGCCCTGGGTCTTAGTGCCAGCTGGTCTGCAGTGGTCACAGCTGGGACGGCCGCAGTCCAGTGTCTGCCTGCGATGTCTCCTGGATGTGTGTGTATGTGTGTGTTGCATGCTTTGAATGACTAAGCGGAAACAGAGTGATTCCAGTGAGGCCAGAGGATGATTTAAACCTCACACATTGCCTCATTTAATCAGCCAAATGTTAATGTAATACACACGCAAACACACAAACACGCACATAAATACTGACACACACACACACACACACACACACACACACACACTATGGGATGTGACCACAGCATGGCATTCTAATCAGTTTTTATTTGTTTATTTTTTGTTTTCCACATTTGGGCCCAATTGAGTTGCTGTAGTTTCTTTGTTTTTGTGAGACTTCCAAGATTTTACTGTGCCCCCAGTCCAAACAGATTGGGAATTGTCTGGATGAGGCCTGTGAGTTTGTATGCAGACACATCAACCCTCTTACTAATGCCGGGGTCTCCTCATTCTATGCCTTGGGAACTTGGTATGTGACTTAATGGGCACTTTGATGTATAAGAATTTATAAGGGGTGGTTGTGTCTTTACTCTTGATAAATGTATTTTATATTTATAGAAGGAAAAAGGCTATGAAACCTAACCACACTTGAAAGCATGGGATAACATAACCAAACCTGAAAACCTTGAGCAATATCATGCTGTCTTTCTAACTTACTCTCTGAGATGTGTTTACACAGACTCAAGTCATCAAGATGATGTGTGATTTCCCCCTGGTTTCTATCTTTTGGATAGTCGGTAAACAGTAAAAGTCTGCAGAATACATTGTCTGACTCAGCTGAGAGAGGATGCAGTGTTAAAACATAGGCAAACTCATACAGGGTGGTAAATACACACAGACATGCCCCTTACTAGGTCATATAGGCTGTATGTGTACGCCATGGTTCCTTTGATCATGGAAAACCTGGAAATGTCATGGAATTGTAAAATCCCATTTTCCAGGGCAGGAGATTGTGGAATTCAAATCCTTTAAAAGTTTGGGGAAAATCATGGAATGAGATTTTGGTCAGGATCATTTTCTTACCTCCTGAAAAACTGAATGGTGGTGACCCATAGACTGCTGGTAACAGTATGGTATAAAATACATTTTGTTGCAAATCTAATGTTAAACATTAGCCTCGCTGGTAGCCTGATGTAAAGTGCTCAAGTCTATATGCATGTCCAAAGGCATGGGAATTTCAGCCAAGGGATGGAAAGGGGTTGAATCTTGACAGACTTCTATAACCTATCACCCAGCCATGCTAACCATCATGCTTTCACAAACCATCACCAAAACTTAGCAACCACATGCTAAGTCCCATAGTGCAGAGATGCCCATTCTGAGTCTTACTGTGAAACTTGTGTGTGTTTGTGTATGTTGGAGGTGAATGAGTGTGTTTGGTCCCACTCCACCCAATGTAAGGTGCTCAAGTCTATATGCATGTCCATTTTGAAAAGCCATAGAAATTTCAGCAAAGGGATGGAAAGGGGTTGAATCCTGACAGACTTCTATAACCTATCACCATGCTAACCATCATTCTTTCACAGACCATCACCAAGACTTAGCAACCACATGCTAAGTCCCATAGTGCAGAGATGCCCATTCTGAGTCTTTGTGTGAATGTGCAACTTGGCCTGCTCACACCCCTGCTAACCCCCATGGTGCACTGGTGCACTGGAGCACCCTGACATCCACTAGACAGGCCCTATTTAGGGTAGGCTGTAAGGCCTTGGGTGTCATGCTAAACAAAACTGATAGGGTGGCTCAGGTTTTGAGGTTTTGAGATGGGTGGTGGGGACTCCAGAGGAAAGTGTCAAGGAATGTGCTCTGTCCTCTGGGGTTGGGTTAGACACCTGAGAAGTATGCTATGTAGTCTGACTGAATACTTTAATCTGTGATGGTCTGCCTTATGGGGTTATTCACTAGTGCTTGTTTTTGGATTAGCATTGTCACATGTAAAAAGTGCAATGCTGTTCTGATATGTAATAAGACTTGTATAGGCTCATTGGTTCTCAAAGTGTGGGACAGACACTGCTAAGATTGAATAGAAACAGGAAGTGGTGTGTGATGACCGGGTTGAAATGTACCTAATCATTAGTACACCTCTTTATTGACAATAACAAACCAGTGAATTCATTAACAGGCCTGCCTGAAAATGTGAAAAATCAGAACAGATCCAGGACAGTGGGAGGAAAATGTAATATGCATTCAAGGTTTAAAAATAATATTTTTAATGTTTATTTTTTTTGAGAGAAAGAGAGCGAGAGAGAAATGGAGTGAGAGAGAGAAGTGTTTTTGTTTTTCCTCTTCTGCGGTGCTCTTTGTCTCTGGCAGTGTCATCGATGACCACTCCAGATATAAGATGTGTGCATTCTGAGGCTATATTTTGCGCCCACCAGCAAGGGAAAAAGCTTGGCCTGCATGCTGCTGCTGTTTACCACTGACATCTATTTTGGTGGCCAGCATTATTTGTATGGTACATGCCGCTCTGACTGCCTTGCAGAGGCATGAATTCTGGCTGGCTCTATCTCTCTGTCTTTCTTTCTCTCTTTCTTTCTTTCCTTTTTTCTTTCTTTCTTTCTCTTTCTCTTAGGTTACTTTTATGTTTTTTGGCTGAAAGGCTATTTGTGCATGAAATCACAGCTTGAATCCAGAGAATAGAGATTTCCTGTTGTGTCACACTTGTTTTAAAATGGCAGGGGGCTTTTCTGTATGGGTCTATTTGGTAAACAGTGCCTTGTTTACCAAGGACACCTCTGTTGTTTCACATGTGTTCTGCTGGGACAAGTCTTAAGGCGCCCACACACACACACACACACCTCCCTCTCTCCCTCTCTCTCTCTCTCTCGCACGCGCACACACACACACACACACAACCACACACAGACGTCACTATTATGCATTTTCTCCCTGATGCAGGGTAGCAATTTCACACACTTCTATATCTGCCTCTTCCAAATCTACCTCCTGAGTTGCATGCATGTGGGCCAGATGAGGGCCAGAGCTGAGCCAGAACTCCTCTGTTATCCAAAACAGGCCTTGTGTATATTCTGGCATCGCAACCGCTGCAGCATTTCACACCTTGACACAGGCAGCCTCTTACAGCCTCCTGGCTGGTGGCCTGGCAATGTGCTCAGACTGGCCCTGCTTGTAACTGCCAGCAAAACTCAGTGAGAATTTATAGTGGGACATGGCAGGATCTAAACGAAACGTTGAACCACTAATTTTGTGCGATTCTGAAGAACGAACTGAAATGAAACATGATTAAGCGATAATACGGTCCCTTTATGACCTTTTTAATTAGTCAGTTAGTGAATGACTGGTTGACAAATGGGTGCTAGTACGAAGTCACTGAAGGTGAAAATGGAAATTCTGAAAGAAGAAACAAGGCCATTTTTACTGTGGCTGCCACTAAATTTAAACTTTAAAACTGTAAAAAAAACAACTCGCAAAAGTGGTTGGGTAAAGATGTAACTGACACTTTAACCATACCTCTCATCATAGTCTTATGCACATGCTTGCTTAAACCTGTCATGGTCTTTGTTCTGCAAACCTTTGACTGGAAGGCTTGCAGCACTGCTCCTGGTGTGTGTAAGGAAATGCCATGACAGCATATGATCTCTCTCTCTCTTTCTCTTCTTTCTGTCTTCTATTTTAATTTGCAGGGCCTGTATCATTAACCTGAAAGTCAAATCTGACCTAGATCATAGAGCTAGATGTGCTATTTACCTGACAAAGGGAGGACCCAAAGAACCAATTATCGGGCTTAATGATTGGCTAATTACCCATAGAATTGGATGTGCATGACCATCCTCTAGTGGGCATTATGTTAAAGATTATAGACCAGGAAATTAATGCTTTAATTAAAAACAAACGCTCTCTCCTATGCATATTTGTCTTTTCTGTGTTTACTTTGTAATTAATTGAACCCAGATGACCGAGTTAGGGCGAGTAAATGAAAGAATGAGGAAGTGAGGGAGGGGAAGCCTGTAAGGTAAGGCATGGAGTGAAGCTGGGTAGGTGGGCCGCTAAGAATTTCTCTTGTACGCCAGCTGTAGTTGGTGTAAAGGACCTCAACACCAGAGGGTTGGTAAAGGCTCAGTGGGGTAAAAGGACGAGGGACTTTGAGGACATCAGGGATCAGCAGTGCTTGAGTGTGGTTTGCAGAAGCAAGAAGGTCTTTTAGCAGGGTCAACAAGAAGGCACTTTTTCATTTCAAACACTGGTTGCACTTAAGACTTTGGTTATGTATACATACCTGAGACAGTGTAAGCATCTTGTGTCAGTCAGCACTGATTGATAGTTGATTGGTTTGGTTATGTTTGGTTATGGAGAAATGTGTTGACAGTATTATGCAGAATATTGGCTACAGATGGATCCTTCGATGTCCATTTAGTTTACATTTCTTTACATTGACTACGGTTTCATGCAGAGAATACTTGTAATATTGGCAATATTCCGTTTTCACGGGAATCTCCTAAACTCCTCAATCCAATTGTCATACTGCTGTATTCTGGTTTCTAAAAACCCAAATAAAACCCCTGATTTATGCCTGAATTAAATGGAATTCAGGGTCATGTATACATCTTAATTGGAAAATGCTCCTTACTGGGTGGGTATGTTCAATTTGTAGGACACAGCCAATACAGGGCAACCTTGTAGGCTACGTCAGTGACCTAACTGGAATAGCAATTGACATGTAAATGACAACGTTCCTCTAGCACACTACTCTTCCATACATGTCCTATACATCCTATTGTCTTTACAGTGACATTCTGTTCTGCATCTGTAGGGAAAAAAATGGAGTTGGTCTCCACTTTACAGCTGTAATGACTGCCTCATTTTGTTCTGGCTCATTTTTTTCTGTCAGACTGACCTACAGTCAGTGTTCAGTATTTTTTTTATATATTCTAAAATAAGTGTCCCCCTTTTATTGTTTTATTATATCATTATTATTTGTTATTTTTTTGTTCTGTTACTAATGCCTACTGCCGCTCGTAGCTCTCTGGAGGCAACTTAGGTTGAAGCCAGTCCAGATGGCTCAGGCTTCCTAGAGGTGTGAAATTTCCCATTCTGGGCCAGATTTTCACATCTCTTCATCCCAGGCACACCTGGACACCTGCACGATCACAAGGGCGGTGCTTTATGGAGTGAGAAAAGAGATTATTATCGAGACGCTCAGGCAAGGCAATGATGAATGGTGCATGCAGGTTATGTGCAGGGACGGCAAAACATCGGAGCAAAACATGCAACGCAGTCGCTGCTCTGTATCCTTTTGAGCTAAAAGAGAGCATTCTGTGTGTGTGTCTGTGTGTGTGTGTGTGTATTAGTTTGTGTATGTGTGTGTGTTGGTGGTGGGGGGGTGTGGTTGTTGGTCTGAGTGGTGTCAGTAACAATAGCTCAGTTAGCATTAGTAGTCACTGCCAGTGAAGGCCCAAGCAGGGGGCTACTCTCTGCCAAGCCCCGCTAAAGGGGCTCTTGTATCGGCAGATTGATTCAGCAGTTACAGAAGTGTCCCATTTCATTTTCACAAACAGAAATAAAGCACTCATGGAAAAATGTGCTGTAAAATTATGACAGCATGTATTTCATGCTTTTTACTACTATGCTCAAAGAGAAAGGAGATTCAAGCCAGAGACATTTAATCCAGTGTGTTCATTTCTGACATTTCTCTCGAGGTGGGATGTGTGTGCTTTGGCATGGCCTAATCCCTCATTTGGGGTTTCAGGGCATTGGGACTTTTTTCATTCCTGAAGGGGGGCTGACTTTAACTCTTTAGCATGGGGATTCATGGGACAC
The DNA here is from genome assembly GCA_015244755.2 of Tenualosa ilisha. Lineage (NCBI taxonomy): Eukaryota > Metazoa > Chordata > Actinopteri > Clupeiformes > Clupeidae > Tenualosa > Tenualosa ilisha. Next base: position 4,646,708 of record PYXC01000001.1, read on the forward strand.
TGTAACTGAATGGCAAGTGTTCCTCTTGGGGCATGGGGGTATTTCAAGTAGGGCTTGCATGGTTTAGTGAATAACTTTGGTTGACTCAGTTACTGCCGATAAGTCAATTATGGAATCACCTGTGTTAAGTGAACAGGCAGAACCAATACATTATAGAAGTTTTATCTGAAGTTACCAAACTCTGCATACTCTAAACTAAACCCAGGTTTGCTATTAAGACACAATACTCCCTGCCTTATATTCCTCTGTCATCTCAGGTCACGGTTGTGAGGTCTACTGGTGTTCCGCATGACACTTTTTTAACACAGAGAGTGTACTGCATCATGCAGTGTTCCCATGCGAGTCTAAATTACTATATCAGTCACGCTAATGCTGCATGCTTGTACACTTAGAACTTGTAAAGTCCTTTGGGAGAAATAAATGCTGTTGTAAACATAGTGGAAAAGCTGGCAAGCATAATCTCCATGTTAATGTGATGCTTTGGATCATGAGCAAACCTTAGCCCTCCCTAAAATCACGTTTTAAATGTCTGGTTGCTGTTTACAATGCTCTTTAGTCAGGGGCAAGGAACCTGTAATTTGAACCGAGCAACTGTGTGTGGTGTTTTTACATTGAAGAATTACATTTTGTTACAGGCCATGTGTGAATGTGATTTTGAGTGTGTCCTTGGGGACCCCTAGCAGCGAAAGATTTCCAGCGGAGTGAGAGGCCTAGAAGATTGGCTGCCTGAAAACTCATTTGCTGCTGATTCACTTGGGAATCCCCATTGGTTACTTAGTTACTGAGATTGGGTTCCTATTAGCTACTGAAATACTAACCTCTCAATCACATCACTGACCAGTAAACCTACCATAGGAAGATCCATAGGAAGACTATAACTTAATCTTTAGAGAAAACAAGAACATCATAAGCAACATAATGATAACCCAGGTTTATTTTCCAGGGTTCCTCTGAAGCACGTTAATATTAGGCTGCCATGAGGTCTGATTTAATTAGAATTATTTATAGGCTAGTCTCAACAATATGAAATATTGAGACCACAAGATATACATGTGGCAACATGAGTCAGGTGTCATTATTCATAGATTTATAGAGTCATAGATTCATGGCACATGATTTTTCAATACATCCATCCTCTCCAGTACTGTTGCTGACGGATAGCCTAACTAATATGCCTTAGTGTGGCATGGGACAGAAAAGGACCACAGAAGAAAGATAAAAGATGCAACAGTTTTTTTTTTTTTTTTTTTTTTTGAACCTCTTCAAGAGTATTTTAGGAAGCAGTAAAAACACCTCCCCAGCTATTAACAGAGGATGCCTATTAAAGATTTACTCCTTTACTACTTTAGTTTACTTTACTACTACTAGAAGTATACATGTAGCTAGCATATCTGCTATTGAATGCAATGCTAATGGTACTTCCTCCTAGCCTCACCAGTCATTATAACATGTGTATCTCTGTTGTCAATGCCCCATTTGATCTCTAGGCCACCCGTGCTGTGAAGCGTGCCAACTGAATAGTTGCAGTGGTCTCAATATGGCGTAGTAGTTTACAAGAGTGCCTGAACGAGCTTTTCAGCATTGCACGCATGCTGTTTTACTGACTGTTTGTAACTATTAGGAGTGAAGCCAGTGTTTTTTCTCCTTACTTGTTCTTTAATGTTTCATAGCATCCGCCTGTCCTTCTAACGCCCTCTTCACTACTTTAGTTGACAAGCTTAAAAATCTGTATGGTTAGTGGTTAATGTATAGTTAACCCCCCCCCCCCCACCCTCTGATTTCTAAGAGTTTGATATTGTGCTTTTTTTTAAAGCCTTGCGGTAGCTGTGGCTTCTTGCTAAATGGTTTGATCCTACAAGTAGGTCCAGCTCTCTGACTAGCAGGAAGGTACATTCAGCTCTCTAGTGCTGTGCTCATTAGCTGCGTGTGTAGTCAGCAATAGAGGGTATCGCAAAGGAAGGGTGAAATTCAGGTCTGTTTGTTTCTCTGTCAAAGCCAGTCCCGATATTGCAGCCCCCTGCCCCCCCATGCCCTCTCAAGAGTTGTGTTACTGAACGCAGCACTGAGTGCTGACCAAAGCGGGCGATCGCAGGCCATTCATCATTCTGATGGCCATGAGTTCTAGAGTGGCTGCGTTTCGAGTCGAGCTAAGGGAGTCTTAAAGCTGTGGTATAAGCCATGTGGTATTTTGCACAGGCCAGACACTTCTCGTTTATGTAGGGTCCTTATTAATAGGTGTCCTTATATGACCCATGATGAGAGACTTAATACAGCCATTTTGAACATGTTTACCGTGTGTGTGTGTGTGCATGTTTGTGTGAGTGCTTGTATCTGTCTGTCTGTCTGTCTGTCTGTCTGATAAACACTGAAAAGAAAACCAAGCCCATTTTAGATTTCAGTTTTTTTTGTCTCATTTGTTGTGGTCAGATACGAGGCCCATTAGCCAGAGAAGCTTCACCAGCACGCGTGCATAAGCACACACTCACATACGCGCGCGCACGCACACACACACACACACACACACACACACACAGATTTCCTCAGTGAAAACAATGGGGGCATCTCAGGTTAATGAATTGATGTTTCCCCTTGAAAAGGAAGTCTCGGTGTCCCACTCCCTCCCAACAGACTAGGACATCAGTAATAACCTTGAGCAAGTCAGAAAGCTAATTAGTCATTCAGCTCACTGTTTAAAAGCTAATGGTCACAGCGAAACTGCCCCAGCTTTTTTGTTTCCCCATGTTATGGTGAGGCCGCCTTTGTCTTCGGCCATTAAGGCTTGACAACACATTTGATATTTAAAGAGGGTCTCCATGGCAACCTCTTGGAGGAACTTTTAATTCATCGCAAAAGATGCAGACAGCTTTGAGAGTCGAGTTGAGCCCTAGCAGTCTGAGCGATTGACAGGTAGTCATTTACCGTTTGACATGACTAGGATCTATCTTGAGGTTTCTCATCGTCTGCTTGGTCTGTAGATCTCCCATGTCTATAGATTCCCCTCTCAATCTCAGGTGGCTTTGTGGCTGCAGAGTGGAATGGAATCTTCATTCACAGTATCGGCTAATTCAGACCAAACACTTTAATCTGTGCAAATCTGGAGAGAGGACATCTTCATCTTACAGGAATGGTTTTTGATCTGGGGAGGTTTTGTGGAGTATTATTCCAGTGACACACAATGGACGATTCTCAACAGAATGACTGACTGTTACTATAACTTTTGCCTCGGGAGTGTTGAGCAACACATACTCACTAACAACACACACACACACACACACACACACACACACACACACGCACAAGCACCACATATTTTATTGTCTATATTATACAAGTATAAAATGTTACAATGACTGAATCTTGAATCTTCACTCTTGAATTCTATTTTTTATGGTCATGTAACACTTGTAACTCAGAAATTTGGTCTTTGCTTTTTCCAAACTCCTGACAAACAAATTGTTCCTCAGTCAATGGTTTTGTTCATGGTGGCGATGTCAGTACAATGGGATGTAGTTAACTGTCAGTTTTATGAATCTTATTTGCAAGTTCCCATTGAAGTAGTGACTTGATGTGTTGAGTAGAAAACCTACTTATTTGTGTGGCGGATAGTGGTGGACCAGTGGGAGGTTGTTAGGCCCTCATTGAGAGCTGAGGGCTGTTTGTGCTGGCTGCCCTCTCTTGCATGCTAATCACACTTGTTTGTCTGTCTTAGGCTTTTTTACTGTTAATGACACACACACACACACACACACACACACACTCACTCACTGACCTAGGTACACAGTCATACACAAACACAGAATGACATACTTATTGTGATGAGTGTTTGGGATTAGCCCAAATAGGAATGGTGGCCTTACTACACAAACAGAAAAAAACACACACACACACATACACACAGACAAAAATATATCCACACACACTCTTGCACTTGCCACTTGCATGTCTAATTGTTTCTGAAGAGTCGTCTTAAGAGAATAGGTGAGGCCTTTCTGGAAATTATGGAAAATGTGCTTGTAACCTAACTAATAATAGAAACAGCGATGCACAGAAGGCAATGGAGATCTCAGACAGAGCTTTTTAGACAGACCTTCCCATGACTGTTTTTCCTCCTTTAGAGTATGTGGTTGAGAACAGTTCCCCAGAAACACACATGCATATACAGACACATACACACAGACACACAGACACACACACACACACTCTGCCTCTGCATGCCCAGTAGCACTGGCAGGGGGACATACGACTGCTGGAAAATTGGTGTATTTATAAATGTGTCTGTCATGCTTGAGTGACTGGCCAGAGAGGTCTGCGTTTGTTTGTGTGAGAGTGTGTGTGTGTGTGTGTGTGTGGGTGCTTATGTGTGTGGGGGTGTGTGTGTGTACGTGTGTGTGTGTGTGTGTGTGTTTGTATGTGTATGTGTGTGTGTGGGAGCGTGTGTCTGTGTGGTAAGGCCTCTGTAGCCCCTACTCCTTGCCCCTTAACCAAATCCATTTTCACAGATGAGAATGAGTCTGGATTTGTCCTGCTAAGCAGTGAGCAGTTAAAGCTAATGCACACTCTTCTGGATGGCCCATTGCTCAATGAACCTTGACAGAGTATGGAGCTTCATCATAATCACAATGTTGTGTCGGCGCATTGGTCTTCTAATGTACTTTAACTGTGGTTAGCATTTTAAATTGCTAGCATTGTGTTTTCTGTGTTCCGGTGTCTCATGGGGTGTTCTGCTGATTATACAAGTAAAAGTCATTCATACCCCTTTAAAGTTATTAATCATTCATTTTCATAACATCTATCTCTCTCTCTCTCTCTCTCTCTCTCTCTCTCTCGATATATATATATCAATATTTTAGATGATGGATTCGTGATTTAGATAAATGTGTGTGTCTGTGCATGTGCACATGTGTGTGTGTGTGCGTGCGTGTGCACATATGACGGGGTCATTCAGAAACATTCCACACTGGATCATTTCTCACTGCGCTCAATGCCCATTATCACGCCGGCTCCCTTTCAATAAATCCCTCGTAATGAGTGCGCGGCCGATAAAGAGTGGGAAAGCAATTAAAGCCTTGAGACGGTTCATTTTCACGGCGGAGTGTGTGAGCAGAATGCGATGTAGCTGCCTGACCCACCCACACGGTCTTTACTGCTGCTCCCGAAGGTCGTTCGACTTGCCTGCAAAGATCCCACCTGAACGTCCTCTTTCAGGTGCTGGCTCACAATTAATTATTAGTCTATTGTTAAGTGTTTGTGAGTGTGTGACATGTTGAATGCTGAAATGTGCTGTTAAGAATCAGATAAGAGGCTGCTATTGTTTGTTTTTTTGTTTTTCTCTTAATTTATTGATTTGTTTGTCAGTAAACACTCTTTAGACATTTGTTTCTCTCATCCACATAAGAGGAAGTGAACAATGTCTTATTGTTCTCCTTTTCTCCTGTGTTTTTTGTGAAAAGGAGTTGTCCTTTCATAAGCCTGCATCTGGTATAGGAATGCACAGAAGCTTGTGGCCCTCTGGCTTCATAATGGGCTTGTGGTTGGAACGGTGGCTTTCATTGCATGTGTATGCATACAGCAACCCAGACACTGTAAAATATCTAATTTTCCTGCCTGGGCCATTGTGTGGAGTGTCTATGCTGCTTCTGTCTCGGAGGCCATACGTGATGGGAATGGAAAGTGAAGATCACTTGGCTCGGAGGAGCAGATGAACGGGACAGATGACCAATGACAAGATCTCCAGAGAATGACCTCAGCGGTGGCATACACGCATGGATACGGGGCACACACATCTATGTCAGCTCCATGTACATGGTTGTGTGTTTGTGTTTGTGTCAGAACATGCTCAGTTCTCAGGTTTTCCTCTGTGTGTGTGTGTGTGTGTGTGTGTGTGTGTGTGTGTGTGTGTGTGTGTGTATATATGTCCATCTGTGTGTGTCTCATTGTTTGTGTGTGTCTGTGTCTGTCCTACACACACAACACACACACACACACAAGGCCTGTTTGTGTCTGCTGTGGATTACAGAGACACCATTCCAAAGTTGTAGTGGGGGCCTGCACTGCTGTCATGACTTGATGTCATGTATTCCTAGACTTGCCTGTCGTGAACAAGGCTTAGTCAAGGGGGACACTGAGAGATTGATGTTGGCCCCCTGGGTGTGTTTTGTGGTCTGTGTTTGTTCTCTCCTCGCAAAACACGCTTTCTGGTTATGTGCTGTTGTTGCATGGCTCCAGATGTGGGAGTTTGGCCACGTCCAACGCCAGATGCAGACTGACTGTGCATGTGTCCAATCGGCTAATCTCTGCATCCAACTGGAGCCTGGCACAGCCTATAACACTGACCAGAAGGTGGTTATGTCCTTTGCCAAGCCCTGCCACTGCCTGAGGTCAACCAGGCTGAACTGGTCCTCTATGCTCCTCCACTGCCTGCAGTGGTTACACAGCTACAATGTGGACATCAAAAGTTGGCACGCCAGATTGTGAGATTGTAGTGTTTTGTCGTATTGACCTTTGACCTTGTATTTCCGTGAAGCAAGTTAACGCATGTTAACTGAATGCCTCTGGCCCAAATCATTTGCTGTTCTCTGTCTTGCATGCGACACCTACGCAAGTCTCACAGGCAGATGTAGAGTCTGCAGATCATTACCTAACCAAACCAGGCCCGTTGTTGTCCTTCCAGAGGCCTGCTCCTTATTGACTAATATGAGACACTTACACGCAGTCTGCAACCAGAAATTGCCTGTGCCACACTAGCATAAGATCTAGTCAGTGAGCGGCCATTTTTTAGGTGTGGCCTGCTCAGGATCAGAGGGTCCTGCTCTGTGTCTTTAGCCGAGGCATGTCATGTTCATGCTGCTTGACACACACACACACACACACACACACACACACACACACACACACACATACACATACACATACACACACACACACACACACATACACATACACACCAAAATGGCTAAATCAGTTGCCGTCAGTCCCTTGGGGAAATCTAACAAGCACCACATGATCTCATCCACAACCCCCCCCCCCAATCCCAACCACACACGCACACCATCAACCCACCCCCAAGTCATTTCCAACTGTTTTAAGACTTTTCGGAAGCTCTTATGCACATCCAAGAAAATCAAGACTGTTTCAAAATGAATTTTATTGGCTGGGAAGAAGATGGAGGGGAGGAGGGTGAATGTGTGTGCGTGTGTTTGTGTGTGTGTGTGTGTGTGTGTGTGTGTGTGCGTGTATGTATGCGTGTGTGCGTGTGTTTGTGTGTGTGTGTGTGTGTGTGTGTATGTATGTGTGTGTGGAGCCAGCAAGTGTGGAAAGCAGCTGGTGCAGCAAGAGCAATTACACACACACACACACACACACACACACACACACACACACACACACACACACACACACACACACACACACTTCTGCCAGGAGGAACGGCAGTCTGTTAAAGTGCCAGCAAGGAACTCAGTCACCCGGCGTCCACAGCACTGTCATACTATCTACAAAACCTGCTACTGCTCAGTCCTGCCGAGCCCAACCAGCACTCTTAGCCCGCAGATCTGACCAGAGAAATTTGGCTCTGGAGGAGGGGGTTCATGGAGTAGTTGTGTGTGTATTTGTGTGTGTGTGTGTGTGGTTTTTCAAGGCTGGGGGGGGGGGTGGAGATAACTTCAGAGGATCAGGAGTTTGTTCAGAAGTGTTCAGGTTTATTTTGGGCTACAAGCGTGACTTACACATAAATGTCCTCGTACCCAACACACACACACACACACACACACACATACATTTCCATGCCCCCCCTTTTTTTACGCAGACCCTATCTCTGGTAGAAACATCTTTTTCTCATTAATCTTATTTTGGAAAAGCTATGTTTTGCATGTGATAGATGAGATCATATTCTTGTAAACAGGGCCTTGCCAGATCTGTGTTCAAACCCCAGAGTTTCTATTTTTGTGAGTTGAATGTCAGTGTTTATAGAATCGGAGTAGATTCTCTGATAACATGCACACATAGTGTTTAGCAACCCAGTGAAATATCACCCCTTTACTTCAGACTAACACGTTTAGCCTAGTATTCATGTGAAGGTCAATTATGCTGGTTAGTTTTAGTATATTTGTGATCATGCATATGGACATTCATTTATGTATGTATGTATACAGACACACACACACACACACACACACACACAAACCCATTCACAAATGCAAACACAGAGGATTTAGCACACCAGTCACGGTAGTATTGACACAGATGTGTGATGCCTGTGCCAGGTTGGTAATGTAGCAGGTGTAAATGTGATGAGTGTGTGTGTGTGTGTGTGTGTGTGTGTGTGTGTGGTGTGTGTGTGTGTGTGTGTATGTGTGTGTGTGTGTGTGTGTGCGCGCAGGTTGAGCAGGCGAGCCTGTCCTGTGAGGGCGTTGGGTTTCAGGGCTTGGGGCAGCCGGCTCACTGCCATGGCTCAGGCAGCCAGAGAATGTCCCGGCAGCATAGAGGAATGTGGGGAAGGGGATTCCTCCTCTCCCAGGTCATCACACACACACACAGACACACACACACACACACACACGCAGACACAGAGAAACTGTGCCGGGGGGCCTGTCCTACTGCAGTGTTTCTAAGGTGTGAGTTCAGAGCGCTGAGCCATGTTCTTGTTCATCCAATCTGGCTGTGACAACTCACTGACCTCACTGTCCAGGCTCTCTCTCTCTCTCTCTCTCACTCACACACACCACATGTGTGTTCAGTGCAGCAGTGCTTTCTCTCTTTCTTTCTTTCTCTCAGTACATCACACATGCACGCACACACACACACACACACACACACACACACACACACACACACAAACCCTCCGTGGATACCATCCCCCCATATCCAGACAACCAAACAATGTGCCGGGCAGTCTAGTCAGGCACAATGTCCATCGCGCACACACACACACTCACACTCACACTCACACACACACACACACACACACACACACACACACATAAAACAACTATGAGGAGCAGCCCTTAAAGCATGGGACCGCATGTTGTACATGACAATGAAGTGACCGATTGCTGTAAGTCAAGTGAAAACTGCTTTAATGCATGGAGCACATACACAGTACACAGATGCCAGAAATCCCAGCCTCCTCAAGAGTGGTTGAATTCTGGGAGTTTTCAAATTTCATTTTAATGACTCCTAATGACAGTGCTAATGGGGGTCATTTTGTCCATATGGTGAAGTGTCCAAGTGAAAAATGGGTTGCTGATTACTTCATTTCAAAGCCTTATTTTACTATATGCACTTCACAGGTGGAAGGACTTCAACTGTTGCACAGCAAAATTATTATTTTTTTGAGAAATATTTTTGCTATTTTATGTTTAGCATTCTTTCATGTTATTTTTCCTCATCATTGTTTTCTTTTGTGAATTGGTGGAAGAGATGTCAGTGTGTCAGTGATATTAGGTCATTTTAGCTCAGTTTGTCCCACCTCACTAGCTGTAGCCGTCTCTCTCATCATGTGGCCGACTGGTCAGCCGTTAGCTGTGACAGTGGCGTTTAACCTTGATGATGATGATCCATAAGCATCCATCTCTCTCTCTCTCTCTCTCTCTCACTCTCTCTGTCTCTGTGGAGGCCGGTGATGTAAACGCAGCTCCCTGGCAGCCAGCCCAGGCTTCCCCCATTAGCCTGAGCCCTTGTTCCCCTCTACAAGGCTAACGCTAACGCACACCTGAAGCTTCCACCATCTGCCAGAGAAGCCGGGACGGCTGCCCTCTGCCCCTTCTCCAATCACCTGCACCAAGATGGATATGCTGAGAGAGAGACAAACCCTGCTTTCCAGATCAACTCATTTTGTGTGTGTGTGTCATGGCATGTGTGTCTTCCATAACTGTAGGGATGTGTGTGTGTGTGTGTGTGTAAGAAAGCTCAATGACTGATAGACCTAGATGGTGGCCCCTCTTTTTCAGTAACTGCTTTGGATAGTTGATTTATACCCCACTGGATTTCTGTTCCCAGAGGTCTCAGTCAGAGGTGTGTATGAGGTGCACTGTAAGACTTAATGCTGCAGGCCTGGCTTTGTGTGCGCTCTCTGACAGCGGGCCTCCAGGCAATAACAGGATAGGAGGAGACTTATGTCTGCACTAGGACATGAGTTGATTTCAGATGTCTTTCCCACATGTCTTCCCCACATGTCTTCCCCTGACCTTGTGTTGCTTTTTGGAGAGTTTTTGGAAAAAAGTCTATCAGATTTCACTTTTTGTTTGTTTGTTTGTTTGAATGTTTCTCTCTCTCTCTCACTTCCTCCCTCTTTCCATGGCACTCTGTGCTCAGGGGCTTGGCATGGACCTTTGTGCATCACAAAGGGTCAGCATTCTCTCGTCATTGTGACACGATGAGTATGCAGAACATCCACTCTGCTGGGATGTTCCGTTGACAGGAAGTGAGATCAGCGTATTGGAACATTGCTCTCTCTGTCACATGATGGCTTTTAAGATGTTTGGGATTGGAGCGAGGGTCTCTCAGGCCCTGGCTTCAGATGACCGGCCAGATAGCTGACTGTTTATTCATGCAGGTTGACAAATAGCAACTGTTGCCCATTCGGAGAGGGAAGATATGCTTTCTCTTACCTGAATGTTGTATGGCCATGTCATGAGATGTTCACCTCTACAGTCATTTGGGATGACTTCTGCTGCAATGCATTATGTGTATAAACCTTAGCTTTTGGTCAGGTGAAGCAACACTAGAGTTTTTGGTGTAAACTTAGTGAAATAGCTACTTAAAAGGCGTATGAAACATTTTTGAAAGCCAGAGTCTTACTGGCACTGATAGAAGATGCTTATTATTGTCTGATGCAATCCGCAATGTCATGCTACATGACACATGGCTGCATCATCTATGTTTCGTAGGTTTTCTACCCTCCACTCAGAACTGCACAGTGCATATCCTGGATGGCTGGTGGGAATAACACTTTGGTAGTCATAGTCATATGACTATATGACTATAGTTGTCTGATAAAAGGTTACGGTTATTTAGTGTTGCTTTAAGTGAGCATTGTTGTATAGGCTACTGTGTAATACTGCATTAAACTAGCAACATGTCGTCTGGGATCCTGCATCTTGGAAAAAAAATTATATTTTTTTTGTCTGTCACGACCTGTCCATCCGCTGCATTTCCTGTGCTTTTGTGTCCACGTTAGTCATGTTACTTGGCTTGGTGCCACTCTCTTCCGGTCTAATAAAGTATGGAGGTCAGACAGGGGGCAGATGGATGGGGTTCTCTCATGCTCACTGCTCTGATGACAGCAAGAGAATAGAGTGGGAGGGGGTTTATCTGTACCACACAAACATCCGGGCATGTGTTTGAACATGCACTACAGACACACACACACACACACACACACACACACACACACACACACACACACATAGTAGCCTAAATGTAGATCTAATAAAGTTGAAAGACATACACATCCAGACACTCGCACATACACACACACACACACACACACACACACATACACACACACACAGGCGAAAATATAGGCAGACTAAAAATCACAAAACCAAAACATCATCTCTGTCATATGTTGTTTTCCATGAAGGTTTTTTTTCCCTGGCGTTTGACACTGAATTACTGACTTGGAGTGTTTCAAGCTTGTGAGTAAAACCTCACGGACTCTCATTTTAGGATCAGGAGTTGACAGAAGCAAGTTGTCCTGTGTCTCATGAAGCGCAAATGTTTCCAAACAAGTCTGGTGTTCTCTTCAAAGGCCCGAGTTGTGTTGAAAAGATGTGAGTGTGTCATAAAACTCTCAGCACTGCGTTAATTAGTGCTGTTAAACGAGGCTCTCTCCTCTGCGTGGCCTAATGCTTCGTGGACCCTCGCAGATGGCGGGGCTTGTAAACAGAATGGATATCTGTGCGCTGTACAGTCCACCTTCTGTTTCCACAGTAGCATTCTAGACTGTTTGATGAAAAAGTTTGTTAGAAGTGTATTAGACGTCTGTTAGAAGTGTGTCTAATGCATAGGTCTGATGTAGAGGCTAAATGTTGATTGGTCAGATTTGTTTATAGCCTGTTGTGAGACATATGCTGGTCTGTACAGCAGGCCTATGGCTATTGATTGTCTGTACCGCTCTCTGTCTTGTGTCTGTACTCTATAACTCTGTGACTGTAGAAACTGCCAGAGCTTTTGTGTCTGTACTGCAAAGCCATAGAAACTGATTGAGCTCTTCTGTCTGGACTGAGGCAGTAGAAACAGTCAGAACCCTCATGTCTGTACTGCATGGCTATAGAAACAGTCTGAGCTCTTGTGCCTGTATTATGTCTGTACTACAGTGCTATGGAAACTGTCTGAACTCTAGTGTCTGCAATGCAATGGAAACAGTCTGAGCTCTTGTGTCTGTATTATGTCTGTACTACAGTGCTATGGAAACTGTCTGAACTCTAGTGTCTGCAATGCAAGGGAAACAGTCTGAGCTTTCGTGCCTTTATTATGTCTGTACTGCAAAGCTACAGGAAAACAGTCTGAGATCTTGTAGGTTGGATTTAGCATTTATATAAATGAACATGTTTTCATTCATCACACATTTGCTCTACTTCACTATTTAGAGATTTATTAAAACCATTCATATTCTCCAGCAATTCAATTTTACGCCATCTGATGGGCATTGCTGTGGAACACAGTCCAATGATTAGATTATAACTGGTGAAAACAATTCTGCAGTTGCCTGTTTGAGGAACGTATTTTGTCTTCCGATGACTTTATCAGCTGCAAAATGTTGATCCCTATAGGATTATATGAAGCACACATTGCCAGAATATGTGCTGAGATCTGTGGTAAGGGCAGGCACACTGCTGATACCTGTTTTCAAATGTGCATATCTTGTAGGTAGTTTACCTATTAGGTGGATACAGGGAATGTGTGAGATAATAGGCTCTAATGAATGCTCAAGGCCTAATATTAAATGTGTGATGTTTTTTTGCATCCTTATCTATTGTCTGTTCCCAGTCAGAATTTTGTTTGTTTTTTGCTTTAATCCCTGAGAGCTGCTCACTCTCAACTGAAGAGGATGACATTAAAGTCAGTAATTACTCTTGAGTGGGTGAGGGCCTCGTTCATGCTTCTTGGAGAAAATGTGCACTTTCACGGGGTGTTTTCTCTCTCTCTCTCTCTCTCTCTCTCTCTCTCTCTCTCTCTCTCTCTCTCTCTCTCTCTCTCTCTCTCTCTCTCACTTACTCAATCTCTCTTGCTTACTTTCTGCCTCTGTACTTTTTTCTTTCTGTCTCTGTCGCCAGCTGGACCGCTGTGTCA